>APFE030745450.1:0-38283 GCA_000404065.3 Pinus taeda
TTGTAATGCATTGGCCGGAATTACCACTCCTCAAACAAGGAGAGTTCACAAGAGAAGAATAAGAAGGAAAAGATGGCTATTGGTAGTCATTTGATGTGCCTAGAGAAAGGTTATTGTCAAAGAAGGAAGGAGGCTAAGACAATTGGAAAAATGGAAATGAGTGATGAAGAAAGGGAGAAGGAGATAGTTGAGATAAGGGAAGAGCTTAACAAAATAAAGAAGCATCTAAAAGAGCAAACAAAATAGTGTCTAAAAAAAGTGATGAAAGAATTGAGGAATGGACTTTATGTTGGAAAAAGAGTCCAATGTTCAGTTAAGAAGTTGCGAGCACGACATCAAAGAAGATGGATGAGGCATTTGATCAGAGATTGGTTAAGGATGCTTGGAGAAAGTGATAAAAGAGAGCTAGAAGTTGCAAAAGAGACTTTTGAATGTTTTATGTCTGCAATGAATGAAGAAATGACAACTCAGGATATTGTCATTTTAATGGAGGAGACAAGATCGTCATATCTAACCAATAAGGAGGGAAGATGTGCAGATACAATGTGTGCAAGTAATGGAAATTTCTAAAAGGATGAGGATGTGCAAACAGAAAAAGAGTTGGATTAGAGATACTTCAAATTATGAAGTACAAAACCCATTGGAAGAGAACGTGCCAAGTTATAAAGGAGTGGACATGCAATTTATTGTTGTAGAATAGAATTTTTTAGAATATTGGTTAAACAGTCTGAGAACAGAGAGTATATTCAATTGCAGTAGTCCAAGGAATGATAAGGATGAGTTTCCCTTGGAAAAAATGCAGCAACAAGGGGACAATAATGATGATAAGTTTCAACAAAAAATGTAGATAATGATGGAAGCAACTCTAGGCAATTGGTATCCTAGTAATTTAGTGGAAGAAAACAACAAATTTCAGCAAGGAATGGGTGACTTGTGCGAGTTAAGGACAAGCTACACATAGAGATTATGGAGATAAGGAGGTTGATGGTTAAAGTGTCCCAGAGGAGGCATGTTGTAGGAAAGAAAGAAGATAACAGAGGTTTGGCGATGACATAGTGAGTATACATCAGCAAGGAAGGAGGAGAATTGTAACATAAGGTCTGGAAGCCTAGAATAATGAAGAAGATGGCGATAAATCAACATCAACATGACAAGGAAAAGGACCAACTCCAAAACAAAATTTGGGATCCAGGAAGATTTTCTCCATCAATACATGGTCAGGAGTCCATGATTCTTTTTTTTTCACTTTGGGAGTCTGATGCAGGAGCATCTAAATTTCCAAGTAAAAAATATATTTTGACTAGAGTAGGGATCTTTTTTTTACCAAGGGAATTGGTTCCCTAACCAATTGTATTACTTATTTAAATGTATTTCTCTATGATTTAATGAAGATTCATGTGGGCTAGAAAATCTCTAAGATTTCCAAATGCTATAGAAAAGTGTGGTTGTTAGGATAGGATTAGTTTTAGAAAAGTTATGGATAGGCGAGATTTTGTCCATAAGGCAAAAGCTAATTTACCTTGAAAAGCATGAGAGATTTAAGGAATCAATCATGGAAGCTTTAGGGAATAAATCATAAGAGCCTTATGGAATAAATCAAGGAGTGATTTATGGATGTAGGAAAATCTACTTTTCTTCTTACTTTGTATTTAATCATTGTAAGCCTATGGGCAAGGCTAATGGCCAAACTTATGTAGAATCGGGCCATAGAGAGTGAATGGAGAGAAATGAGAGTTTTGTTATTGTATGTGTGTGTACATATTTGATTTAATGAAATAGAATTTCAGATATTTGTGGTGCTCACAAATTGTCTCTATATGAATGGAAGAATTTTAGTTTTTGCATGCTCTAGAATTCACTGTAAGTGAAGTAGGATTTGTATATGAAATACTTTTACAGAACAAATTAAGGGCTTGATGATGAAGTGATTTGTTGTGTGATATAGAGAAGGTGAATTTACAAGAAAAGTTGAATTTTCCTGCATCATGATGTTACCAAAATTTATATGGGAGAAATTTTCTTACCTAACATTGGTCACCATGCATGGAGAATTTTTACTCTCTAAATTGCATGAGTTTGCATTTAACATAAAGGGACATATTTATTGAATTCTAATTCCTCTCATCTTAATTTTGTTCCCATGGGGGAACATTCATCTTTTCCAAGTGATATAGTCCATCTTTTCAAGGAAAGAACTAGCTTAAGTCTAGTTCAACGAATCCCACCCATTCCCCCCACTTCACATAAAGAGCCTCTAGATTGATAGTTGCGGGGAAATATGTGGGAGTAAACCTTTTGAAAGTATTATATCCATTTCCTTTGGTATCTTTTACCACCCCACCCCTTTCACTCAGCTACATTATAACTTAGCTCACAAATATAATTATAAAAAAGGTGATCAAAATGGGAAGCATGGGGAGTACAAGCAAACCTGTCGAGGTACTGACCAAGCTCATTGGTAGCGGGGAAATGCTTGTACGACATTAAAAACAACTTTATAGGGATACTGAACAGGTTCACTAGCAATGAAGCAATCTTAGAGATCATTTATATCAATGGATATATGCTTTATTTGAAACTTCCTATTTGTATCTCCTGGGAGGAATGAAGGGTTAGCAAAATAATATCTCTGGGAAAGAATAAGGAGTGGGATGAGGTAATAAATGAGGTAATTGGATATATATATATGAAGGATATTGTTAGAGGTTCATCAAGAGACAAAGAAAAGGGATCATGTTTTGTTCATTGTATTTACAAGTACTTTTATTTGTTAATGCAATTTTTATTCATCGAGTAACATATTTGTACCAATTATTTCATATTTTTCACTCATGTTCAATATGCTAATGATTGTTCATTAGATGAGTTATCTTGTCCAATGGAATACAAATTTGCTATTTATTTCATGTTTTCTCAAGTGATTAAATCAAATTTCTGAGTAACTATTTACACAAAAATTTGTTATTTAAAATCAATTTAATTGTTATTAAAAATGAGTGAACTACTTCCTAGCTTTGATGGGTAATCTTTCCATCTTTTAAGGTCTCCAATAGAGCGTGTTTTGTAACAATAATGTCAGCTATTAGAACTTCTTCTGCAAATTGATATTCATCGTAAAAGAGACATGTTAAATCCCCATTCATTTAATTACATTGCTCTTGGTTGAGATTAGATCTACATCTTCTTAATAGACATAGATTTTTTTTTTCACTTACATCTTAGAGTAGATTTTTATTTAGATTTTATCATTTTCATTTTAGAAGTCTTCTTAGACAGGGGGAAATTTGGTGTAGCTTGGTTTATCCCTCAATTCACTTGAAGATTGCTTTCTTGCAAGTGCATTGCAAGAGGGTTAATATAATTTATCTCTTATTGTTGATTGTCAATTAGTAACATCACAAGTCAGCGAGGAGAGAGAGGGGGTAATTTGACCCAATAGAACAAGTTGGGGCCATCATTTAAACAAATAAGAGTCTGATTTGGGACTCTGATTGGATGTCCTTCCTAAATGTTGATGAGGTCATTTTTTGCCATCAACAGGACTGGATTTGCACAATGCACAATTTCTGTTAGAGAAGAGGCCTAGACTGTGAAGTACGCAATTGCAGAGGGCAAGGATGCCTCACTACTTCTTATGATTTCGCAGTTCACGGTTGGGGAGCCCATTAATTATGCAGTGTGCGGTTTTAGCTGGCAAGGAGAGGCCTTTGCTGGAAGAGATTGTGCAATGCGCAGTTAAGGAGGCAGAAAGGTCTTAAGATTTCATAGTTTTCTCTAGAAAAAGGGAAGACTCCAAATATGCTAACTGAAGAGAGGAAGGATGTGGATCAACCCAAGAATAATTCAAACTAGTCACTAACATCGAGCAAACAAGACAATGAATGCATGCATAAATACACCTAGTAGCAATAATTACTAGTACGCAAAAAGACAAGAAACATGATGTGACACTCTAAAAGAAGCTCAAAAGACTGAAATGAAAATTGTAGAAGCTAATAATAACATAAATTCCACTTGTCATAAGAAAATTGAGAAAAAATGACACTTTCAAAATCAAAAGTGACAAAAGCGAAAGCAAAAGCGGAAAAAAAACGATAGTTAATAAACTTACCCAGAAAAGCAACGCAAATGGAATACAAAGCTCCTTGTGCTTGTTGGAATGACTAGACCTCAAATGAAAAGTGTGAGAATGAGATCTATGAGCCTTTATTCTATATATTAACAGTCACGAGATTAGGGTTAGGGTATTGGGCTCGCATGCCTAGAATCAAGGAGCCACTTTTAGTTAGTTGACACTTGTTTGAATATCAAATTGGAGCCTTGCGCCACACTACTTCATAGAAATGTGCACTTCCTATCTCCTAGGAATTTGCAATTGACTCGTTTCGAGAATTGTGTAGTTCATTGGCTAAAGGGATTATGCAGTTCATTGTGGCAAGGGATTGCGCAGTTCATTTTCTCAGTGGGTTGCATAGTTTTCTCTGACATGGTGATTGCACAGTTTTCTTTCACAACTGATTATGCAATTGCCTATCTCAGAGGACTACGTAATTCACTCTGACAAGGAGTTGTGAAGTTCACTATGACAAAGGATTGTGCAATTCCAAAAAGCAGCGCATTTAATCAATGTTGATCAAGGCAAGGCTTAGCTTGTGTTCAAGAAGTACTTTACTGACTATCATTGAGGAGTGCCCAGTTGTTGTTAAAAGGAAAGCACAATCAAGGCATCATAAGCCTAACATGAAATAATAAGTCATTGCAACACTTAATAAACAAGAAGAAAACTTGACGTCAGTCAAAATGACAGTTCTTATGATCAAAGGTAGGCTCCATAATCAAAGTATGTGAAATTTTTTGGAGGGGGGTTGTAGTAGCTACAACAGGACCCAGATAGAGGAAATGTAAAAAGGGCTTGTAATGAGTGGAGGGAAGTGGGACATATGGTATTAGGAAGCGAGACCAAGCAACGAAAATCAAGGTTTCCCATGTAGTGCCACTCCTAAAGCTAATAGCCAATAAAGGAGATCCCACATGACTAGGATTCACAATTAACCCCCGAGTTGAGGTAAGGGAACAATAGTACAATCAAATCCCTTCCTTCTTCCAAATCACCCAATAATCCATGCCCAAGTGTTCCCAAGAAAAACAAGCATAAAAACCTAATTACATAATGAAAAACCATACCTTTGGGATTGGATGACCCACCTTCAAACATATGATCATGATAGATGAACAAGGTTATAAAATGGTTGGCTCGGTGATGGAGAAAATTAGCACATCAAAGCTATCAAGTGGCTAGTAAGGGGTTGTTGGCTATCGAATGAAGACAAATCTAGGAAAAAAATTCTCCTATGGGGTCACCCACTGGTGGTGTGTAATAAACTTTACTTTGGATGGTCAAATCAACACTCTAAACACCATGGTTGGTCAACTTATTATAGATATGAAAAATCTCGATGACTTGGACACCAATATCACCAACTTAGGCACCATAGTTGCTAACCTCAACCTCAAAATCTCCCAACTCACCACTTATCTCAATGATAAGTATGTTGTGAATAACAACCAACTCTATACATTTCTCAAAGCCAAAGGAGTCTAGCAAGATTACAAGAAAATAAAAGAGAGTAAATCTCCATTTGGGGGAGAGTATTGTTCATAACGACACTTTCAACATAACTAACACAATACGAGGGACATATATCCCAAAGTAGATATGAACAAGTTTGATGGTTCAAATCCTAGAGGATGGGTTACTAAAATGGAGCATTACTTCTCCTTCAAAGGTAATACTAATGATTTAATGAAACTCCAACTAGGAGTGTTATACTTGGATCAGGAAAACTAATAATGATGGCAATGACATACAAAATCCAACGTGGGGTACTTTCCCTAGACATAGCTCATTAAATCCATATATTCTTGCTTTGAAATGAGCATTCATTATTGGGTGGGTTGACCAACCTAAAAAAACTAGCATAGTGGAAGATTATATAACAACCTTTGAGCTAATGGTAATTCACATAGAGGGATAACCAATACCTTTGTTAGAGAATGGTTTATCAATGGTTTAAAGAATGAGATTCAATTATATATCTTAAGGGCTTACCCCGCTACTTAGTGAGAGGCTTTTCAATGAAATAGAGAACACAAGTAGTAGATAACACTCAATCCAAATAAAATACATTCATTCCAAGCTTTCCCACACTCCCTCTTCCCAAACATTTGGAAACTTCAACAACTCCTTCCCACTCTCAATGCTTGAAATCCACAATTTGAATTATGAGGAAGCTACAAAATTCCAATGGCTCAAAATTTTCTATAATTGTGACAAGAAGTAATTCAAAGGGCATAAATGTAAACAACATATGTTATTTCAAATGGATGTGTGCCAACAACACCAACCAAAAGACATTCTTATGGAATACACTCAAGATTTGTAGTTTCTAGAGACTACGTCTCCTCCTCATGAAGAAACAACCCTAGAACCTACGTATTAGAAACCCTAAATTTCCCTCCATGTTTTATATGTTAAAGTTAAATAGCCACATTAAGCACAAAATTGTGATTGTTTTGATTAACATGAAAACACCCATAATTTTATTCATGGAGAGTGTGGAGGAAACCAATTTTTATGGGGCCATGTAATTCACAATTTTTAAATAGGAGAATCAAAGAAGGTAAGATAACATGTGGTGGCAAGTGCAAATATGTGAAACTTCAAATGGGAGACTTTCAACTCAAATCTCGCATGTTTTTATCGACATGGGTGGTTATGATGTAGTTATTAACACATTATGTTTATGTACCTTAGGTCCTATTACATTGGATTTCAAGGAATTATACATGAGCTTCATTAAGGGTGGTCATAAGCATACACTCAAAGGCCTCAAGTTTGACTCCCTTAAAATTATCATATCTAAGAGTATGGAGAAGTTCTTAAAGAAAGGTCGCTTACACATTATTTGCAACCCCAATGCAATCCAAATTTTGAACAACACCCCATGGGAATCACCTTGATTTTCATTTGGTCCTAACCACACATCAATAAGTATTTTATGCACCTAATGGCTTACTTTCTTGATTTGGTGAGCATGATCACAATATTCCCTTGATTCCAAACACTAAAACACCCAATGTGCATCCTCATCCCCACTCTTTTGCACAAAATAATGAAACTAAAAAATATATATATATGAGTTGTTGGATGCATGAGATATTTGACCTAGTACTAGCCCTTTCACATCACCCACGGTCATTGGTATTGAAAAAATAATGCAATTGGTCCAAGTGTTCTCATATTCATGATGTCAATATTTTGACCATCAAAAAAAAAAATCCATCCTAGTTACTAATGATCCTTTGGATGAGCATTATGGTGACAAATTCTTCACTAAATTGGACCTTCACTTATGATGCCACCAAATGAAAATTAAGAAGACAAATATTCCTAAGATTTCATTTCACAAATATGAAGGCCATTATAAGTTTCTAGTGACACTCTTTGGACTTTGTAATGTTTCATCCACCTTTTAGAGCCTCATGAAGAAACTTATTTTCCCTTTCCTACCAATTTTGTATTGGTATTCTTTGATGACATCTTTATCTATAGAAAAACCTGAGAAGCTCTTGTGGGGGATATTTATAAAGTCTTTCATTATATCCTAGAAGACAACAAGTTATTCCTTAAATGTTCCAAATGAGCTTTTGGCACTTTCTAGGTCAAATACTTGGGTCACATTGTCAGTGAGGACATGGTGAATGTGGATCCCAAGAAAATTATGCCCATGTAGGATCGACCAAAGCCCAACAAATTGGAAATCTTGTTATCATTCTCAGACCCGGTGGTGAACCACTTCCACTTGCTATTGTGAGCATTGAGGAGATTCCTCAAGAATAGCCTCGACCCTCTTCTCTTATCCATTTGATATGGACTCATCTTTATCAGACCCATCCTCTTCCTTCTCCTCATAATTTTTCACAAGATCCTTTGCTTGGTTCATCTCTTTTCAACACACCCTTGAATTTCCCCCGACGATCCTCTTTGGGAAATTTAGCCATGATTGAGTCTGTTATGGTTTCTCAACCCATATCTTCTACTATGACCAAGAAAACCAATGTTGTGACTTCTTTTATGTTTGCAACATCACCAGAGACACATTTGTATGGTGGCCCGTCTGTCCCACCTAGTTACCAATCATTATCTGGTACCCTTTATGGTGCAGCATCCAGTCCATGGACTTCTCCCATGTTATATTCTTCTGGAATCCCATTTGGAACTTCTTTTACGAGTCTTATCTGGTCTGATCCTTCTCCTCCCTCTCAACCTTTAGTAGAGCAACAATATGTTCCTTATGTTAGTGAATATGGACACCTACAAGAACTCAATCCACCTCATATTGGGAACCCTCCTATTGTAGGGTAGTTGCCTCTGTATTATCCTCCTCTTCTAGTAGGGGGGAAACTTGTTGTCAGAATGTTTCCATCTCCTAATCAAGTGTCGCAACCTAGTGCTCAACATCATTCGAGTCCTCCATATCTAGGAAGGGTTGTCAATTCTTGCCAACTTGTGTTGCCCGTACAATCCAGCTCGGTTGTGAATCGAATTCAAACCTATCAACCTGTTTTTCGTACATCTCATATTCCTATTTCTCAACCTGTATCTCAACCTTTCAAGCTCCAGTTCAGTAAATCAACCTTTGCAGGTTGCACCTTTAACTCAACCTCTTCCACCGGTAGCTAGGGTTTCCCAAGTCCCACTTACCCAGACTCTTCAAGGTGCCTTACAACCTCCACCACTTGGTTAGGCTATTCCTCAAATCCAAATGGTTCAATATTTATATGGCATGGTGCAGACACAACCTATCCCACCTTACGTGGGGATGATATAAAATCCCACAGGGCAAACATATCAAGGTATTCCTAAAATTCCTTACCAAGGTCAGCGAATGCAAACCCAACCATTTCAACCTTTGCAAGGTTATCCTAGAATTAGGTAGCAAGGTTATGTCTATCCAGGTTATCAGATTCCTCCCTATCCTAGAGCATAGATACTTGTCACTCAAGCCATCCCATCTTAACCGGGATACCCTCCACCAGAATTTAACCGGTAGTTTCCATTTGTGGCAACTCTTGAATTTTCATACCTGACTCAACTTACAAATGATCCCATTTATCACTTTCCTTAGTGGTTGGTTATTCCTACAAAATTTCTTAGTGATATCCCAAAGTCTAATGGAAATCCTGGAGAACACCGATCTACGCATGTTATGACATATTAGTTATGATGTTCTTCGAACTCTTTAAATGATGACTCTATTTGATTACATATTTTCTAATGAACACTTATTGGTATGACAACAAAGTGGTATATTGAATTATCACAACCTTCATTTGACAATTTTAGTGCCTTAACAACCACGTTCTTAACTCATTTTTAGTTGCCCATTCGTTATGGGACTGGAACTGAACTTTTAAATTCTTTCAAACAATCTGATTCCACTCATATTTATGATCATATTTATGAGTGACGACATCGTCGTCATTTAACCGTCAAAATCTTCATTCTTGAGCAATTATTGGTTGAATGATTTATTAAGTCTTTGTTACCATCCATAATAGAAGATGTTGTTAAAGGCGGAGTTGTGACCAAGAAGCGAGTAATTTCTTGTGCCCAATATCTTGATCTTATTTATACTTAATCCAGCATGCTCTATGATAAAATACCAAATGCTCCATAACCTTTGAATATTATTCCACAACCTCCCAGTAAAGAATCACATGTCGTCGATGGCATGATTGGTTTTGCTAGCCATTAGTCAGTGAGTAAACCATATGGTTCGACTCCTACTGTGGCTGCCCAAAACCCATATTCTACCACTCCTGCAGCTTCTACTTCTAAGATCAATGGCATCCAATCCATGAAAGGAAAATCTCAACAACCAAAATGTAAGAAGAAAGGCAAAGAGAAGAAGAAAAAAGAAGAAGAAGAAGAAGAAGAAGAAGATAATCCTTTGAAGGATAAACAAAATAACAAATATTCTGAAGAAAAATGGAAACCTCGTTATCCTTGCTTAATTTGTAATGAGGAGAATTTCACTCACGACTACATCGAGTGGAAGTAAATCAATTTCTTAAATCATATACTGTGCTCGTAGCGTTGACATATCCATTTCCTAATTAGGAGACTAACATGGTTGCTTGGGATCACACTTCCTCTTCTTAAGTTGTGATGCTTTCCTCCACCAAGACGAAAAATGAAGTTATAGTGGCAATAAGGAATAAGGACTACGATAATTCTAATCCCTTGACTAGTCAGGCTATTGATCAACCTGCTAATTCTACCTCATCTGCTTCATATCTTGCTCCAAATTTGGTTCCTACTAAATTAACAATTAAACCCCCTAAAGGTGTTATTCATAAATCCACATTCAACCCTTGTGTGAGAGCTGCACAAAATTATAACATAGTTGAGGATCTGGCTCAAGCTCCTTCATCTATGTCGACTCTCGAGGTGTTGCAAAATTGCCCCACCCAAAAGAAGGCTTTACTTCCTGCGATTCAAGCTATTCATCCTTGGGATTATAACCTCATAGTTTTTAATCATGAGACTCATGCGCCCAGACTTATAGCACAATTGTCTTTCATGATTCAAGATATTGTATGAAGTAAGACTATCCATCGAACCATTGTGGACGAAGGAGCTTCCGCCTACATCATTTCATGTTCGTGTTGGAAGGCCATTGGCTCTCCTCAACTCAATCAGTCACCGACTACTCTAAAGGCCTTTGAAGGAAGGGGCTTCAAACCTTATAGAATTTTGAGTTCATTACAAATTGAATTAGGTGGCAAGACAATGTCAGTAGAAGTTGAAGTTATTGACAGACATTTATATTATAACATTCTACTAGGTTGTACATGGGTTTATGTTATGGTTGTCGTTGTTTCAACTTATTTCAGAATGATAACTTTGCCTCACCAGGGGGGGGGGCATAGTGACCATTGATCAACTCACCTTCTTTGCCAACAATTCTTAAGTTACTGGAAACATCCCTCTCTTGGGAGAAACCTGAAATCTATATCAACATGTCAGGGTGGGATTGCTTAAGGATTCTTCTCTTATGGTAACATTGTCCTTTCCCCCTCCTCTTCCTTCTCCCATCCAGATAACTCGAAACTCATTGCCTACGTTAACATGATATCTTTTCGTACTACTCCATTTGATCATTGGATAGTACCAGACGCATCTAATATTGATACCTTTGGTGACCACATGTCACTCAATCCTATTGAGCTCGAATACGAAGCCATATATTCAGCCTGTTAGACACACTCTGATTTTTTCTCTTCGATCAATTGGGTCGATCATTCCTTAAATTATGGTACGTCTTCTTATCCTTTCTTCAGTACATTCTGTACTGATGAAAGCATCATGGAGGTCATGGTTTCAGATGATGCGTTGTGGGATGAGAATCATCATCGTTCCTCCTTGCTAGTATCTTCAGAGGATAATCTTAGAGATATCTATTCACCCAATGTCATTGACATATCTGTGAATTCCTTATCTACCCACAATATCAATCCTGAGAAGAATTTTTCGAATATTGAAGAGACTATGCCTCTTGATATTTTGATCAAGCTCGAAATTGTCGAGAATGTACATATTGGTAAATCTTGCTCTCCCGGTGAGATCAAGACCTATAAAGCCCTTTTTCGAAATTTCGAGACTTTTTTGCCTAGTCATATGAAGAGGTACAAGGCATATATCCAAACATTGTTGTACATGAAATCAGAACATATTCCAATGTTAAGCCAGTTCGGTAGCGCCTACATCCGATCCATACTAAGAAGGTTGTTTCTATTAAGGCTGAAGTTGAAAAACTCCTCCATGTTGGTTTCATTTACCCAGTACCTCTCACTGATTAGGTGTTGAGCATTGTTCCGGTCATGAAGAAATAAGGAACAATATGTGTGTGTGTCGATTACTGGGACATAAATTGTCCTTGTCCTAAGGACAATTATCCTACTCTATTTATCGACTAGATTGTTGATGATTGCGCTAGAAATGAAATATTTTCATTTATGGATGGTTTTTATGGCTATAATCAGATCAACATTCTCCTGCTAGACCAACATAAAACCACATTTATTTATCCATGGGGCACATTTGCATATCGAACTCTCCCTTTCAGATTGAAAAATGTTGGGGCAAATTTTCATAGGGCAATGAATTATGCCTTCCATGACATTAAACACATTGTACAACCATATTTGGATGACCTACCTTCCCACTTGAAACATCATGCAGATCATCCCATGCACCTTAGGGCTATATTTCTACGTTGTCGACATTATAACATCAAGCTCAATCCACACAAGTGCATATTTTGTGTGCAATGTGGATGACTTCACGACTTCATTGTGTCAAAGCAAGGAATTTGTATTGATCCATTTAAAGTCCAGGTGATCCTAGATCTGCCTGCTCCTTCCTCTCTTGTTCAACTACAATGAATCGAAGGGAAGCGCACTTTCTAAAGAGATTTGTTCCCAATTATGCCGAATTGACCAAAGGATTTATTCAATTGTTGAAGAAAGGGTTTCATTTTCATTGGGATGAGTTTTCCCAAAAGGAATTTGATGCTTTGAAAGATGTTCTGGTTCAGGCATCATTGGTGTATCCACCATATTATCAAATCGATTACTTTTTGTACCTCGTCGCTACAGTTACTACCATCTCCATGGTATTGGTCCAAGAGGACAAGGTAGGGGACAAACATCCCATTTATTATTTGAGTCAGAACTTAAATGATGCCAAGATCAAATATACTCATGTTGAAAAGTTATCTTTGATAGTTGTCCAAGTTATCCAAAGGTTTCACCATTATATCCTACTTTGCAATACTATGCTTGTTTCTGACTACAACCCTATGATGTACTTCTTGTCATGACCATTGTTGGGGGGCAAGTATTCCAAATGGATTTTCATCCTCCAGGAGTTTGATTTGGAGTTCATCAAATCCAAATATAGGAAATACTTGGTCTTTGCCGAGTTGATCTGCAACCTTCTCAATTTCGAAATTGAAATGACATCTAACGATTCTACTCCAGAGGAGTCGTTGTTCCTAATAGATTCATATGATCTAGGGTATGGGCACATAATCATATATCTCTAGACCCGGACTTTCAAGCCCAATGCCTCTTGATTTGACCAATGATGTATCCAATACCAGGCTAAAACTTATATAATAATTAGTGACACCCTTTATCGTCATGGTATTGATACGATTTTTAGGCGGCGCCTCACTCATGAGGAGGCCGAGAAAGATATAAACAAATTCCACATTGGGGCATGTGGTGGACATATGTCTGGTTATGCCACCACACAGATGATTGTATCCTCGCGTCCAAAAGTGTCATACCTACCAGGTATATGATCGTAAAACCCATGTTCCACCAGCTCCTTTACACCATGTTATCATCATTGGACCTTTCATGAAATGAGGCATTAACTTTATGACAAGTAACCCACACTCGACCGGGGGGGCGTGGCTACATCATTATGCTGGTAGACTATTTTACCAAGTGGGTCGAGATGATGCCTACATAAAATAACACCAAAAAAAAAACTACTCTCTTTCTCTTCAATCATGTCATTGCCAGGTTTGGTGTACCACATGATATATTTACGGACCATGGGAAGCATTTCCGTAATCACATGATGTCTAAGCCAGCTTCCAAGTTGGGCCTTCACCATGAGAAACCAACTCCCTACTACCTACAGGCAAATGGGCAAGTCAAATCGATCAACAAAGTTTTGAAAACGACGGTTCAACGCATGATAGGGATCCACTAATTAGATTGACATCTTATCCTTTATGCAGCCTTGTGGGCATATTGAACCTTTGTTCAAACTGCTACCATATTCACACCATTGTAATTGGTGTACGACCTGGAAGAAATCCTTCTTATTGAGTGTGAAATTCCATCTTTGAAACTTGCTGCTGAAATTATCCTTGCCACTTATGAAGAAGAAGAGTGTCTTTTACATCTGACATCTTTCGATGAAACTTGGCGTGATGTCGCGATGGCCAATGAGGCCCATAAGAAACACATTAAGTGCATTATGATAAGAATGTTAAGCCTCGTGCCTTCTCGGAAGATGACCTTTGTCCTGTTGTATGATCAGGAGTCTGATAAGTTAGGGTCTAGGAAGTTCAAGCCAATATGGTTAGGCCCGTACATTGTTAAACATGTTCTTGCTAAAGGAGCCTACAAGATTATTGATTTTGATGGAGTTTCATTGGTGCAACCCAGAAATGGGTTGTACCTCAAAAAATACTATGCTTAAGTCATTTTTGCGTAGTTCACTGTGTACATATTGTCTATAGGTGTGTTGAGTGCGTTTGCAGTGTGTTCCCTTCGGAATTTCCTACCACTTTTGTTAATCTTGCTTTACATTTGGATTGCAGGTGTCAGCGTCCATTCAACCATATGTTGGTTATGTTGATGGTGCTAGTTGTAGTACTCACAGCTTTCCTCCGCAGGGTAGAATATATATGCTCCAAGTGGTGAGTTAGTGAGTTTACAAGGGATTTATATCGGTTGCTCTACCAATAACATCGTTGAGTATGGTGCAGTGATCGAGCTATTGTCTGATGTTATTCCTCATTGTATCCTCTATATAGTTGTTAGACTTTACTCACAACTTTTAGTACTACACTTAACTAACGTATATTCAGTTAGAAGTCCAACTATGCTTCGTATATTTTTAAGGGTCTACCTTCTAGAAAGAAATTTTTATTATATCCAATATCAACACATTCCTAGAAATATAAACACATTTACAGATACATTAGAAAATCATGTTTAGACAAAAATTTGTGACATATGTAAATTAAATTAAATTCGCATCACATACATTGAACAAGATAATAGAAAACATGAGAAACACCAATAGGTAGATAGTTGTATATATATAAAAGTTTGCTTTTACAAAAGATGCGTCTGAGACACATATGGCCACACGAACTATCATATCAAAAATACATGTAGTCAAAATATGGATATATAACCTCCTAGTAGACTAATCATGATGGTGCTCATGATAACAAACAACTGCACAAGCTACTTTTCACAATAGCTGCCTAATACGCTCAAGCACCCCAATAGTATGCCACTGCAGTCTCATAGGGATCTGTGTTGATAGGGTCCACAGGGTCCGTTTTGGGGTTAGTTTAACCAATTTTTGTAATTTTTTTGTAAAGGATGTAAAGTATCCGTGAAATGTGGATGCGGAGTGCGCAGTTAAGTGGGAGGAAAAGGGGCTTTAGCCCCTTGTTTTGGTAAGTGATAGGTCGGTTTTTGAGACTCACCCATGGTCCGCGGACCATGGAATTGTATGGAAAAAGTAATATATAGTTGAGTCATAGCGAGTCTAAGGGTAACGAATTCAAGACATAAATTGTTTTGGGCAAGTGCTAAGGTAGGAAAGCTCTATTTCCTGTACTTAAGCGAAAGGGGAAGGCTCCTGTAGCTGATTGCTCAAGAGACCTTGGTAAGTCCGCAATTGAGTGCGCAAACCCCTGCAGCTGAGTGTGCAGGGTGGAACAGTTTCTAAATTGAACGCTGAACTTAATAAAGATTGATTTTGGGATAATTATCTTGCTTTTGAGTATTACTCTTATTTCTGTTCATGTTATGCTTGATCGCTCAATGATATGTTTTCTATGGAATAATTTGTAATTCTTGGGCAAAATTACGGAACCTTTAATATTTATGCATGAACTATGCAACTATCTGTTTTCGCGAAGATAAATGTTGAAACTGTTATGATTTATGATAAATTGGATAGATCTGCATGAAGGCGGGTCTAGGGATACTATTTAGTGTGCAAAATTGGATAGATCACTTCCTTTAGGTCTATAAAGTCTGATCGCAGACCTTCGCCAAGGTCTTTCCTTAAAGTTGCAGTAGCAGGCCATAGAAGGATACATATCTGCATGAAGGGAGATCTGAGCGACAAAGGCTTAATCTCACTTATCACACACTCTCTGGATGTAGAAACCTAGTTCTAGCATCCCCCAATACTGCTTCGGGACTGCTGCATGCATTATGCAGGTTGTTGCTGAAAGGGCCAATAGTTAGGGTTTTTTTGGTTGGCGCGAACAACTCTGAACCTGGGTCACACCCCCTTAAGCCAACAAATGGTTCCATTGCCAAGACCGGGATATATCTAAGAGATGTGCGATAAATGGTTTCCTACGAAGAAAGAGAATGACAAGTGAATTGATCGAAACATGCACGTGTTTGCAGCTCAAGAGAACATGAGCCCTAAATGATCCAAGGAACAATTGTTGCAAAGATTTTTGTATATAGATGAGACCGACGCGTTCTTTTGTTTCTTCCCTAATGAACTACACGATTGGTTGTATAAATTGGCCGAGAGTCAAGGGACGTGGAGGCTTGATGGTCCTATAGTGTGGACTCCTGAACTAGTGTGACGTCTAGAGGCATCAGAAAGCAATATCACATGGGTTGTGGATCAATGGATTGATCACACGCTCGGAAGTTTCGTGACGTATTTAGCAATCGATAGAAATATCAGCTATAGCGAAGCAGAACGAAGGCTCTTTAAAAGACTGCGAGGTAAGTATTTGAAATCATTAAATACTAGGATTAAAATGTTGTTATGTGAAAAGAGGGTTATGCAGTTACCTTAATGTTTGGGGCTACAAAGTGAGAGATTATTTAGAAGAAACGAAGGATTAAGCCCAGAATATAGTCAGCTCATTGAACCCCCTTCAAGTGACGACGAAGGGACGGTGCTGACTACGCTAGGAAGTGCAGTTCAGTTAATTACGTAGGGTATCCCGAAGATACCTCATCCATACACTCCACCACCACCTCCACCTCCACGTCATACTCCTACACCTTCACCCCCTCCACCTCCACTTCCACCATTCAACATGGTGAATGTGATGAAGATGCCAATTTTTAAAGGAGTTGGGAGCGAAGATCCCAAACAATTTTGATTTGTCGCAGGAGCTGTATAGACAACACAACAAATTATAGATGATAACATCAAGAAAGTGCAGATGGTTACAACCTTACAAGATCACGCATTAACATGGTACATCAAGTATTGCACTAATTACCCCAATGCGACGTTGGCATAGACCCAATAAGATTTGAATAAGGAGTTTAATAAGCCTAAGTCAGAGGTGCAATCAGTAATTGAGTTTAAGGAAATCCAACAGAAGGTAGATGAAATGCCTTGGAATTTAGATCAAAGGTTGAAATGCCTGATTAGGTAGGCCAATATGATAATCACGGATTCCCAACATCGCGTCTAGTATATAGCGTCGCTTTTGTCGCACTTGAGAGTGCGTTTGTTACAACAAAAAATAGCAACGCAAGCAGAATCTTTGGAAATGGTGATGATATTGGATGCTTCGCCCATACAGGATACAACCCTAGGAGTGTAACAGATTCACGCACAACTATAAAGCCTGCACTTAGAATTGCAAAGCATGAAGGAAGGAAAGGAAGCCCAGTCGGAGGTCCGCACTAAGGTCTAGTGTTTGAAGTGTAAGATCCATGGACACGATAAGTATCATTGCCCCATTTATAAGAACTATATTATTGGGGGAGGACATATTCCCCTTAAACCAGAGAATAACGTTGGGACAAGTGCGAGAGTTCCGCTATCTGTCAGGTTACAGGACAACACACAACAGATCATTACCATTTACTGCAAAAGTTTGTACAAACCCCTCAACAGTTGTTTTGCAATTTCTATAAATCTATAGGACATGATGAATGCCATTGTAGAAGTTATGAGATGAAGATGGATAGAACCCCTACATATCGAATGCAGGCAAAGAAATAGCCTTAAGATCTGGGTGCAGGAGCTGCGCATGGATGATTCCAAGGCCGAGGACGAGGAAGAGGCGGTGGACCAAGTCGAGGGTGTGGGCAGGTAATCTACGATAACTGTGATGAAGCAAGGCACTTTGCGCAAGATTGTATAAACCCCACACATCCATCGTGTCAGTATTATGGACAGTTTGACCATGTTATAGAGGAATGTCTGATCCTTATGGCAAAGTGTTGGCTTGTGGGGGCCTGACCCAGGTTCAACATTAGTTAGCCAAAAAAATCCCTACACTACTAGCCCTTTCGGCATCAGCCCGCGGAGCGCGAACTGAAGTCTCACCTGAAGAAGTATGGGGGGATGTTGGAACCAAGTTTCCGCACCCTTGAGATGGATGTGATGTTGGTTTATTCCAACTATACCTGCCTTCACGCAGGTTGCTTATCTATCTTCTCTACCCTTCAATACCTTCACTAAATGTTACAATCGGCCTCCGCGCAGCCCTAACCAGGGGCTGATATGCTTTCGCGCTGCTAGGGTGGCGAACTGTGATATTTCCCAAACTACGCTAAGTATTCTACTTGATTTATTAACAGATCTTAGTTAGCTTCACGTAAACGGATCCACTTATTTATGTTCACTTAACCAATACATTTATACACATTCGCGCATCATATAAGCATTAGAAGTGAAATTCATACCCAATATAACATAAGCATAAACAAAAAATAAAGATGCAGAATTTATAGAATAATTCTCTTTATTGATAATTCAAGGTGACTACAGACTCGACTCGCCCTGCACACTCAACTGCAAGGGTCCGTGCACTCAGCTGCAGACTTCTAGGCCTCTGCACACTCAGCTGCAAAGCCTCTACCTATGCTACAACCCAAAACTTAGACTTCTAATTTAGAGTTATTTCTCATACATCTTCGTGATCTATCTTCATCTTCAATGCCTTTACTACTTAGAGCTTAGCTCTATCTATACAAATCCATGGTCCGCGGACCATGGGTGGATCTTCTACAACGGACATTACATTATCAAAATAAGGTGGACAACCCTATGACTATTTAACATCTACGCGCTCTGTGGCCACAAAATGCGGAGTCTTTACATTAGAATTACAAAATTGGACCAAAATTTGGGCTTTAAGCCCCAACACTGCCCTTGGGGGATCCCGCGCCCAACAGACCCCCAACACAAACATCGCGACTCGCCCTCGAGTCACTCTGCAGGTGCGGAGATCTCAGCGTGAAGACCTTCCAGATCTGTTTGGATCACCGCAACTTCGGTAGCGCACTGAGCGGCCGCCTGCTAGACTTCTTCCACGTGTTGTATGGTGGCTGTTGCTGAACTGTTGCTCTGAATATTCTATTGAGTTGCCTGCAGTTTCGTGAGCTTCCCTTCAATGGAGGTTGTGATTGTGTAAGCCTCATCAATCCACGGTTGTAGGCATGCTTTTAAGACCGCTTCTTTATGTCGAGCAACATCCACCTGTTCCTTGAGCGCCTTTGTCTCCTGCATCCTTGCAAGCCTCTGTGTAAGGGCAACTGTCTACGCAGTCCCTTTTACCTCGTCATAGTTCTATTACAGCTCGCACACCTCTGTCTCTAAGCGCTTTACATTTGGGTCCTCCTGCAGGGTAGTTAGGACCTCGAATGATTATTCGAACAATTGCATGCAGTCTGCCACTACACTGTCAACCATCGTTGTTGTTGTTGTAACAGCGATGGTTCGTTGTTCCCTAACTTCCGGCTAAGTTGAAGGCTGAGCCTTCAACTGCAGTTCTGCGATCTGGAGGTTCAGCTCCAGTTGAACCCATTCCATCTATGCTCGAGCGTTGCGCACCCCTATGGCCAATTTGCAGATGTGCGCCTCCACCGGTTCTTTTGCCTAAATGTCCAATTCCGGGACCATCCGACAGGCTTCCTCCACTACCTACATTATTTGCTTATTCTTCTCTACTACCTCATTGCATTGTAGGCCCAACTACTCGATGTTGATGCACTACTCGCTCATCTCCTGTAATGTGCGACTCTCTGGGACCCTGAGTTCTGCAGTGACTCCATCCTCTAAGAGGTAGAGCATCTCCCGAGGGAGCGTGGTAATGCTCACTCCTACCTCTTTCAGACTACTAACGATAGGCATGTTGGCCTCATTTTCTATAGTGAGCACCCCATCAGGTAGCAGTACCATGTTGGCCACCCTTTTGCACAACATATGCTCGGCAGCTGAAGTGTCGATCGCGAGGCTGGTGGACATTGTGCCAGCCTGTGGAGTATGAACCTACAACTCCTGTAGTTCTATTCGAAGAGCCCCAAATACCAACTGTTGTTGTTCTTCAAATTGTTGGAGGGCCTCCGCAATGACATCTCTCACCATTTCGTTGGTGTCATGCAAATCCCCTTCAGTGAGGGTGATTGGGTCGAAGGACATCTTAGATGCCTTGTTTTTCTTTCACGACACTGTCTTCTCTCATGATCGCGGAAACTTGAGTTGGGTGGACGTTGTCTACGGGTTCGCACCACCTTGTTTGGTTTCTGTTTCTGCCTCAGTGCTGGGCGAAGGTGACTTCTGTCCTTCGCGCTCTTCTTCCCCTATTTTTTGTTGTTCGGCCACTTTCGTGGCATCACGCACTACTTGGGCCTTAGCCCTTACTTCCTCTTTCCTGCACTTTTCTACCAGCTGCGCCATTCAAAGCTTTGTCTCTTCCTTCTTGCGCTACGTGGAGGACTTGTCTATTTCCACCACGGAGCCAGCTGGAGCGTGCCACTCTGGTGGACAAGATTCAAGGACTGCAAATAACACAGCGTCAGTCGCCAGATACAGTAGTTTATTCCATGTCTTTGTAGGGTCTTTCTGCGCCCTAATAAAAACATGGTGCAAATCTGCTTTGAACTCTGCAAAGCTCTGTAGACTGGCATATATTATGGGTGACAATCATGGCTTGCGATTGATCCCCATCCAGATATTCATCTCCATTAATATCCAAAATATCTTGCTCTCCTTTATCCGTTGCGCATCCCTGGTCACCCACAACAAAGCGTACTTCCCTGCCTCTGGAAGGTCTGACGCGACCGAAGGGAATTGGTTGTCTTCGGGCAACTCCCATGCCACCAATACTGTCAACAATAGGAGCCACGCGTAATGAAATATTTTGCCCTACTCCTATGCCTCGTGACGATTCGCAAGGAACTTGTCACATAGATAGTTTGCCCAATTGAATTGGACTCCATCCACACATTGGGCCGTTAGTGCAACTATGGGCGTGGGCACCTCATCCGCGCGGCACTTCTGCATCACCTTCCCTGCCAGGATTTGGGTTGTGACCTTGACTATAGGGTTGCTAATGTTGGAGATAGTGTATCCTCGCTTCTTCTTCTCCAACCTGAACCTCTTCTTCATTACTTCCGTGAGGGCCAACTCGCCACCTTTTCCTTCAAAAATATTAGCTGAATCCTCCCCTGAGTAAGGCAACCATGTAATTCAATGAATCAAATGGTTTGTGATAGGAATGGGATCCTCCAGCCACAAACACCCATCATGCACCAAGCAGAGCAGCTGCCTAATGACAAATACGGTCACTAGGGCGTGGTGGTAATGCGGCACCCAGAGTAGGTTTAGCAACCCAACTTTCTCTGCACATCTGATCCATGTGCACGGCTCCAATTGAATTGTTCCAGCAGTCTCGTTAATCCTCTGGAGCATTAGCTTCGAATTCGCTAAATGTGGGAACTTCTTGTGATCTGCGAGGTCCCAATCTTCAAACTTCAATAGAATAACCTGCCCCAAGTGCAGTCCCTCAAAAACAAGATTGTCTGGGAGCAGTTGAGTTTGCAAAGAGTTCTTGCTCTCATCTATGTCCTTCGGCACCTTGGCTTTACCCTTGTGCGGAGGAACATATTCAAGTAACTGGGTAATAAGGTCTACACTGGGGTCTCAACTTCCATCTCTACATATTCCTCCTCCACCAAGATTTCTTCAGACTCCTCCTCATCAGACTCCAAATTAATGGCCTTCCCCTTTTCCTGCAATGTGAGTTTGGTCCTCTCTGGGTTTCGTGGTGAGACGCGCGCCGGGATCATGGCCTGCTTATCCTTCTTAGGTCACAGTGTGCAGGGTGATTTAGGGACCTCAACAATTATTCTAGCGCTCTCTGGGGCTTCCACCTCCGTGATTTCTTGTGCAACTTCCTCAGGTGTCGACATCATTCTAGTTAGGAGGTCCTGCATCTCCTTCAACAATGTTTCAAATACTGCACTTGCTCTCAAAGCCTCAAAGTTCGAAAGGTCGATACACACTTGATAGCGCAACAGCTCAGTTCTTAAAATGCCAAGTGTTTTTCACTGGACAACCACTTGTAATTTATAGGGCCTTTTGAATTTGAATTCGACCATTCCCCCCACATTCGGTCCATTAATGATAGATTGGCAACAGATTTTCAAGAATGTAGCCCATAAAGTTCACCTTAAATGCCTGTCGCCCGCTCCATTTGGCCTCACACCAACCATCAAATCATGAATAGTGACTTTAATGATCACTTTCCGGTAGACCTACGGGCGAGTGCAGTTGTCTTCGCGTTGTCGCAGACCCTGTGACACTTCACTGCTTCAGGCAATCCTAAAGTCGTGCAGCTCTCGGGCAGTGTAGTTTATAGTCTCGCGCCTCCTTTCAGCTACCTAAAGCGCTAACACTATGCTTCTGTCAGCTAGTCAGATGGCTAGGCCACCTATGTATGGCTTTAAACGACTGCCATTCACTTTTCCTGGGAAGGGATCTCCATTCAACTTAACCAACTAGAACGCGCCACTGTCGGTAATCTCCTTAATAACATAGGGCCCCGGACAATGCATTATGAGTTTCCCTGGAAATTTATCAAACTTACTATCATATATAGAACCAAGACAATCACCTTAAAGGTGTGTAGCTTAATTTGTCGATCGTGCCATGCCTTTTCGCATTGCTTTTGGACCTGTTGGTGACATCCAACCAAAAATCTCTCTTCTTCGAGCTCATCCAACTACGCGAGCCTCTCTTCCAGAGCTCCGTGATCCGTCATACCTGTGAGCATTGCTATGCGTAGACTAGGCATGATGTATTCCATAGGCATCACAGCTTCAACCCCGTATACTAAAAGGGTGTCTGTCTCATTACCTTTTTGGATGTCGTCCGATAAGACCATAATATTGCAGGTATGCGTAGGTCCCAATCACTTTGCTGAGCATTGCATACCTTGGTCAGTGCATTTTCAAGCACTTTATTGAACGCCTCCACTGTCCGATTAGCCTACAGGTGATAAGGTATGCTCTTTTGATGATACACCTGATATTCTTCTGTTAATGCGCTGATCGTCTCATTTAGGAAGTGCATACCCCGATCACTCATCAAGATCTTTGGACAACCAAATCACATCAGTGCATGCTCAAATAGAAACTTCACAGTAGTTGTGCCCGTGCAATCCTTCACCGACTGCGCTTCTACCCAACGAGTCAAGTACTCTGTTGTAGTGATAATGAACCTCGCGCCTATCTTTCCTTGGGGATGAATAGGTCCTACAAAATCTATTTCTTACTTTTCAAAAGGTTGCAACGTCATTTCTGGATTCAAAGGCATTTCATCCCTCCATAATGGCCTACCTATTCTTTGACATACGTCGCACGCCTTACAATATGCTTTTGAATCCTGATGAAGGGTTGGCGACCACAACCTTGCGAGTAGAATCTTTTGCGCGGGTTACTCTCCCTGCATAATGTCCCCTTGCAGTGCCGCCATGAGTGTCTGCGAGGATGCTGCTTTGTTCAAACTCAGGTAATTACCTTCGTAGTATTTCATCATTCTCCATCTTGTATAGATGCCCAGCAGTGACAGAGAAATCTGCCACATGCACCACTAATTCCTTCTTTTGCTAGACAAAGTATCCTTCTAGCATAGTTCCAGTTGTCAGGAAGTGTATTATATCCTCAAAATGTACATCCGCAACGCGCACAGCAAAAAGTTGCACGTTAGATAATCCTTCCTCCAAATTAGTAGGTTCCTCCCCTATCTCAATGCGCGATAGGTGGTTTGGTCCTGCATTCAATCATCTAGGCTTCACAACAACTTCAAAATCGTATTCCTTGAACAATAAGATCCATCTGCAAATGCACCCCCCCCCAACACAGGCTTATTAACCAGGTACTTCAGTGCGAAGTATAGGTGCACATGCACAGGTTGTGGCTTTTCTCCATAAGCCTATGTCCATTTGGCCAGATGCGCAGGCAGATCATTCTGCCCATCGTACTTATCTGTCAGTTGCATCTCAAGATTCCCAAATCATGTTCGCATCATTTTCCTACATATGCACCAATCATCAAAACTCCCATTGTGTGTACCCCACCATCTTGCAAGCATAGGGTGTAGTACCCAGTCCAAGGCCCAAAAGCATTGTTTTTTTGGCACTTCCCTTTCGAATGCATCCAAAAAGATATCTATCTCATTTAGACCATCGTAAATAGGCAGATTTCTTACCTCCAACAATATGCAGTGCAACAATTGGGTCATCATATCGCAATTCAAGGTAGTTACTTCATGTAACTGATTCTGCCAGCGTTCTATTTCCTCGTTGAAATCCAAAGTGCAAGAGCTCTCACGCTCCCATGTAATCTGCCCATCCATGGTGGGATTCACCCAGTCTTAGTCTCACGTTGTTATTTATAGATGCAGTCCAAATCCTCATCACTCTCATAGTCGCGGATCGGTTCCGTATAGCGCAATCCTTCAGTAGGATCCAAGGGTATTATTACGCGTAGTGACTTCTTCTCATAGATCATCTTCCACTTCTTCAGATTGATCACCCTATTCATATCAATAGCCCATTCAATTCCAAAGAGCGCGAGCTAGGGATTGTTGTCATCAACAATCTCTATTACTTCAAAATCTATCAGCACACTCGCTCCCTCAATATCCATGGTTACTCCCTGCAGCCGCCCCATGGCTATGATTTTCTGTTGATTCTCCATCCTTAGCTAAATTGGAGACCATTGCAGTGCAGTTCTCCCCATTCGCTCCCATGTCTGTTTCAGTAGAACATTCGCATATGATCCCAAATCCAGAATAACTTGATAGATTTCGTATTCTCTTATCTGCGTGGTGAGTCTATTTCACGTCTCGTCCTTGTCTTATGCTTTCCAATCTTACGGACTACGCGCAGTTCACCTGGCATGATCCCAACACATCTATTGATAAGTTCTTGTAATCCTTTCACAGCCTTACTGTTGCACAGTAACTTCATATAGGTTTCTAGGAAAGTAGTAAGCATGGATGGGTCCATCTCCGGCTCAGTTATCTTTGCTTCCTAAAGTGGAGACCTCAGTGAAGCTCTTCTTAGCTTCCATGAAGGTTTTCCGAGCACACTCTAAATGGAACTTGGCCGCTTTCGTCGGGGCTTTACGAACCCATGTACTATCTTTCGATTGTTTCCCCTTGTCATATCCTATCGCAATTCCACTTCGAAGCACTATATTTACATTCGGATCTTCCTCGCGTGGCTCAAACCTCATCATCTGCAGGTTCTGAGTCGAGGGAGGTGGTAGCACTCCTTTGTCGCGTATCCTAGCTATCAACGTAGGAAAATCTTATGTCTCATGATCAAACAACGTGCAATACTTGCACGACAGCCACGTTGGATTAGTGTAATCGTGGTCATAGTGTCCTGGCCCTCTGCAATTGTAGCAAATCAACTGTCCGCGACCTCTACCAAGTTCTCCTCCACCTTGGCCTTGTCCGCGCCCCTGAAATCATGTCTACGCCATCCATACATTTTGGTCAAGGGGCTATGTTTCGACCTGAACCCTGTAAGCGAAAGTTCTATCCATCATCAATTCATAGATCCTGGAAGTACGCTCATCATGTCCCACTGACCTACAAAAGCTGCAAAACAACTGTTGCGGAGTTTGCGTAAACTTCTGTAACAAGTGGTAGTTATCCGTGGCATTTTTTATGGTTATTTGACAGATAATGCACCACAAAGCAGGCATCGTGCTAGGTCCTGCTTGAGCTTCCAGCCTTAAAGGCATCAGTCCTCATCCTGCGAGGTAATTTGTAAATATTGGGCAGTGGTCTTTGTCATGACCCTGACTCTTGCATTTCATGCACCATACTTCTTTGCGTACCTCTGGCTGAACCGTCCTATCTTGCTTCAAGCTTTACATCTCAAGGCATAGATTCTTCAACTGCGCGTGGATCTCCTGAACTCCTAGATTAGGATCATGCATCAGGGTCTCATGTAGTCTCATGGAAATCTCCAGGACCTCTGCCTAAGTTGTTATCTTCTACTGCGATAGCGCACTCCTTAAATGTGGTAGTAGCGAAGCTACAAAACACACTCGATGTTGTCCATCTGTCAAATTCATGTTGGCTTCGCGGATCATACATTTCAACCTCAGATCTAATTCCCAAGAAGTCTTACCTGGTAGCATTGTGATCTCTTTAAATCCCACCAATCAACTGCGCTTCATATTTAGGCCTGCAAAATTCCCTATTCAGTGTTGTTTGGATGTCCGCTACTCTAGCATTATGGTTATCGTTGGAGTACTTAATATACCAACTTAACGCGCGATCTTGCATATCACTAACCAGTGTTGCCTTCTTTATGTTATCATCTATAACACCTTGAGCTTCCCATACAACCCTCACAACAAACCAAAATTGGTCTGGGTCCTCATTTCCCAAGCCTTTGAACAAAGTCAAGTTCATTGTGTTTGCCACATTGAATTGCGGTGGTGGTGGAGGTGGTACGGGTGAAGTTGGAGGTGGTGGCGGTGAAGATGGAGGTGGTGTAGGTGGAGGTGGTATTTGTGGAAATACGTCTTATCAAGTGAATAGCACTTCACAGAGAGACCTTCAATATCCCCTCTTCATCCCTTCATGGTGATGAAATCAAGGAGCTATACCCCGGACCCTTATTTCCTTCGTTTCTGTAACTTTTTCTGCTTTGCATAGTCCTGAACATCATGGTAACCGCATAACCCATTTTTCGCACAACAACATATTAATCCAAGTATTCAGGAATTTTATGTACTTACCTCGCGGTCCTTTGAAAAAGCGTCACTTTTCCTCACTATAGCTGACTGAAGTGTTGACCGCGAACTCAGTAACAAATCCTCCTATAATATGATCGAGCCAATGATCAACGATGTGCATGATATTATCCTCCGATGTTTCCAACCTTCGCACTAGGTCTAGGGTACACACAATAGAACCGTCAAGTTTCCACCTTCCTTGGCTATCTGCTAGCTTCGTGATCCACTCGTATAGCTTAGTAGGGAAGGATGCAAAAAAGATTTCATCGAGCTCCGTATATAGGTATTGGTCCAACCACTGTTCTTTTGACAGTGACGGGTTTCTGTTCTCCTGCACTGCGAACTCGTGAATCCTTCTGTCCAACTAGCCTTCGATTTCTTTCTAAGTTGGATTCCAGTGATACAACATCACACATATCTCATGCAGATTCTAGTCCCGACAATGGAACCATTTGTTGGATTGTGGGGGCCTAACCCAGGTTTAGCGTTAGTTAGCCAAACAAATGCCTACACTACTAACCCTTTTGCAATTAGCCCGCGGAGCATGGACTGAAGTCTCACCCGAAATAGTATGGGGGGATGTTGGAACCAAGTTTTCACACCCTTAAGATGGATGTGATGTCAGTTTATTCCAACTATACCTGCCTTCACGTAGGTTTTTTATCCCTCTACTCTACCCTTTAGTACCTTTGCAAAATGTTACAATCGGCCTCTGCGCAACCCTAACCAGGGGTTGATATGCTTTTTTGTTGCTAGGGCAGCGAACTGTGATATTTCCCAAACTATGCTAAGTATCTTAATTGATCTATTAACAGATCTTAGTTAGCTTCGCGTAAACGTATGCTCTTATTTGTGTTCACTTAACTAATACAGTTATGCACATTCACATATCATATAAGCATTAGAAGTGAAATTCATACCCAATATAACAGAAGCATAAACAAGAAATAAAGACGCAAAATTTATAGAATACTTCTCTTTATTGATAATTCTAGGTGATTATAGACTTGACTCACCCTGCGCACTGAGTTGCAGGGGTCCGCGCACTCATCTGCGGACTTCTAGGCCTCTTCGCACTCACTTGCAGAGCCTCTACCTACGCTACGACCCAAAACTTAAACTTCTACTTCAGAGATATCTCTCATACATCTTCGTGATCTATCTTCATCTTCAATGCCTTAACTACTTAGATCTTAGCTCTATTTATACAAATCCATGGTCCACAGACCATGGGTGGATCTTCTACAACCGACATTACATTATCAAAATAAGGGCAGACAAACCTATGACTCTTTATCATCTATGCGCTCTGCGACCACAAAATGCAGAGTCTTTACATTAGGATTACAAAATTGGACCAAAATCTGGGCTTTAAGCCCCAACAATGCCCTTGGGGGATCCCACGCCCAAAACAAAGATGCAATAAAAGAAGGTGCAGCCCCAGCAGCCTACATAAAACATCCTAATGATGAGAGTTGAGCCCCGCGAAGAAGATCAAAGCATAAATATAGGGACAAAAAGTGGTATGGCGATAGGTGCAGATAAAGGTAAGCAGCTTGAGGATGACAGGTGGGTGTGCAAGGCTACTAAGAATGAAGTAGACTTTGATCTTAATCGCTCTAAAGAGACCTTCATGGAAGCAAAGAAGAACTTCGTTGAGGCCTCAACCTCAAGAAGTCAGGAGAAAATGCCAGATACTACTGTGACGCAAGAAGTAGATCCTTCAGTACTAGCTACTTTTCTAAACACTTGTATGAAGTTACTTCACGATCAGAAAGCGGTAGAAGGGTTGCAAGAGTTAATCAAAAAGTGCGCTAATAAAGAAAAGACTCTCGTTGAACAACACATTGTGAGGAAAATTAGTAAGCATAAGAAGTGAATGGGACACGAGATGAGGATGATTGCGCAAATAAGAGAATATGAAATGGACCAGGTAATCTTGGATCTGGGATCAAGTGCCAATCTCTTGCCTAAGCAGACTTGGGAGAGAATGGGGAGACCTGCGCTGCAGTGGTCTCCGATTCAGCTGTGCATGGCAAATCAACAGAAGATTATTCTGATGGGAGGCTTATATGGTGTAATAGTGGACATTGAAGGTGTGAGCACACTGGTTGACTTTGAGGTCATTGAAATAGTGGATGATAGTAACCCGTATCCCACGCTACTAGGAATTGACTGGGTTATTGATATGAACATAGTAGTCAACTTGAAGAAGAGGAAGATGAACTTTGAAAAGAAGTCCCTCAAGGTTGTAGTGCCACTAGACCCTGCAGAAGGAGTGCATTATACTGAACCTGTTCACGATTTTGTGGAAAGTGACGATGATTTGGATCATATATACAAGATCATAGCGCGAGATGAATATTAGATCAATCATTCCTCCGATGGAAGAGTTGCATGGGACAAGGATATCTCCTGCACCTCAGATTCAGACAAAGAGCTTGAACACCAGCAGAATCGACTGCACGAAGTATCTATGCTCTGTTGCAATATGATGACCAAATCATGTGGTGTGTCTCAACTGAGGTAAGGAACCTTCCACATTACAATGGTTTGACTAATGTGGATATATTTCTAGATGAATTTGAAAGGGAAGTCCCGGAAGAAAATCGCTTCTAGGCACTGGAGTTGGTGTTGCATGCTACGCTTGGCCGTTGGTGTGGTACGCACAAGGAGAACTTCACTGGATGGAAGGAATACAGAAGAATGATGAAATTGAGGTTTGGGTATGATAATACTAGGATGATGGAAAAATACAGTGGGAAGGATGATCTATGCGATCATTTGGCACGATGGACTAAGGCCTGGGGAACAGAACCGCAACCAGAATGGGTGCACATTTTCTGTCATACCTTAGGTACAATTCCAATGAACTGATATCTAGAGACGGAGCTTCGCCATGGGATGGTTGAATAGGACTTCTTAAGGGAGAGTTTTCTATTAAATTTCAGCTTTGAGGATGGGTTTGAGAGCATTGATGAAGCACTCCAAGAGATAAAAGCAACTATATTCAAAACACCGAAGGAACCGGTAGAATGGGCTCAGCCGAATTGGAGTACGCAACTGTACCATCCATTAGAGTGTTAAAATGTGATTGTTGAAGAAGAAGAAGAAGATTCACAAAATATTACCATCCCTGAGACAGAAGGACAGTGTGAAGTCGAAGGACCGAAGGTGGTGAACCCAAATATATTAGAACCTTTGAAAACTCGACAAGTAAACATTGGGTCTGAAACATAACCTAAGTTCGCAAAGATAGGCGACTATTGGGATCAAGATACTATTGATAAGGTAGTTGAGTTGTTGCACGAGTACCAAGATTTATTCCCAACGAAGTTTTCAGATTTGAAAGGGATCATTGGAGATTTAGGTGTTATGAAGATTATGTTGAAGCCGGATGCGAAGCCTGTTAAGCAGAGGCCTTATCGACTAAATCCAAAGCATAAGGAAAAGGTGCGCCAGGAACTGGATAAGATGCTAGATGCCAGTATTATTGAGCCAATATAGGAATCACATTGGGTAAGCCCAATGGTGGTCCAAGAGAAGAAACAGAAAGGCAAAATTCGTATATGCGTAGATCTAAGGAAGCTCAATGATGCATAAGTGCATGATCCGTTCCCAACACCATTTACTGATGAAGTATTTGAGAACGTTGGTGGATAAGAGGCTTATTCATTCACTGATGGATTTTCGGGATATCATCAAATAAAGATCATGCTGGAAGATTGAAGGAAGACAACCTTCACAACTAAATGGGGTTGCTTTCAATATATAGTAATGCCCTTTGGATTGAAGAACGTGCCTGCAATTTTCTCCCTAGTTGTGATCACGACGTTCAAAGAGTTTACTCATAAATTCCTTGAGGTGTATTTTGATGATTGGACTATGTTTAGCTAGGTGAACCGCCATCTTGCGAGTCTGCGCCTTATGCCGAATACATGTCGAAGGTATCAAATCGTGTTGAACTTAAAAATTCGCATATTATGTGTGCCCTTTGGGATTTTGCTCAGCCATGTTGTATGTAAGAAGGGATTGATGGTGGACCCTATGAAGATTGTTGTAATTGTGAATTTGGAAGCTCCTAGGAATGTGAAACAATTGCTCGCGACATTGCGGCACACTGGGTATTACAGGAAGTCAAGGCATATGCTCAAAAAACCATGCCGATGGAGAAATTATTGAAGAAAGACGTGATGTTTTGTTGGGATGAAGACTGTCAGCGCAATTTGGATGTCTTCAAGGAAAATATGGTGATTGCACCTATTTTGGAAATTTCCGGATTGGAAGAAAGAGTTCCATGTGCATGTAGATGCCTCTTGTATTGCACTAGGTGAGGTATTGAAACAGGAAAGTGAAGGAGAAATTGTTCACCTAATAGCCTTCGCAAACAAAAAATTATCCAAAGATGAGAAGAATTACTCCACTACAAAGCGCGAAGCACTGGCGATGGTCTAAGTGCTACAAAAGTTTAGGCATTATTTGTTGGGTGGAAACTTCACAATGTATATAGATCACTCCGCGCTAAAGTAATTGCTCAATAAGCCTGTGTTGGGGGAGAAGATATGCTGATGGTTACTGTTGTTTCAGGAATATGACTTTGAAGTGATTGTGAAGCCTGGAAGGTTGAATGCATGACTAGACCACCTATCAAGGATTGAAACGGGCAAAGAACTAAATAGTTTGGAAGAAGGCCTGTCGGATGTGCAGCTCTTTGCAGTGCGTGTTGCAGATAACCATTTTTTGGATATCATTCAGTTCTTAACAATGGGAACAACTCCTGAAGGTTATTTTGTTCAGCAGAAGAAGGAATTAGTAGTCTGCGTTGCAGATTTCTCAGTAATCGCGGGTCACTTGCATAAGATGGGAATGGATGAAATATTGTGAAGGTATGTTCCAGATTTGAACGTGCTAATATCCTCGTTGAAGCACATGGAGGAGTGGCAGGAGGTCATTCCGTAGGAAAAGCGACCACGCAGAATATTTTGAGTGTTGGGTTATGGTGGCCGACTCTAAGGCATACTACAACACATGTGATGCTTGCCAAAGGACGGGGAAGGGAAATCCTCATGTTTCGTTGCAGGTATTTGATAAATGGGCCATTGACTTCATAGGTCTAAGACAACCACCAGGTAAGAAGATGGGCACGCGATATATCATTACTGCAACAAAGTATTTAACCAGATGGGGGGAAGTGCAACCAGTGAAGGATTGTACAGCTGCCACCACTGCGAAATTTTTATTTGAATATGTCTTAACGCGGTTTGGATGCCCTAAGATATTGATGAGTGATAGGGGTACACATTTCTTGAATGAAACGATCAGCGTGAGGCTTGAGGAATTCTAGGTGTATCAACAAAAGAGCATGCCCTATCACCCACAGGAAAATGGAACGATGGAAGCATTTAAATTTTTTTTGGAGAATGCATTAATGAAGGTCTGCAACGCGTAGAGGAATGACTAGGATATGCGTGTACCAGCTATGCTATGGGCATATAGGACGACCTGCAAGAAGTTGACAGGCCAAACACCATTTAGGTTGGTCTATGGAATTGAAGTAATGATGCCCATGGAGTATATTGTGCCAAGTGTATGCATTACAGCTTTGAAAGAGATGGTGGATCACAAGACCTTGGAGGAACGGCTCGCGCAGATCATGGAGTTAGAAGAGGATCGCTTCCTTACAGGATTTCACCAGCAAGTGCAAAAGGAACGCGAGAAAGCATGAAACAATAGGCATATTAAGCTGCACACTTTTAAGATAGATGATTTAGTGCTTCTATATGACAACAAGTTCACCAAATTTCCAGGGAAATTTTAAATTCACTGGCTAGGGCCCTATGTTGTTAAGGACATCATAGTTCAGCTCGTGAAGTTGAATGGGGAACCATTCCCTGAGAAAGTAAACAGAAGTAGGATGAAGTTGTACACATGGGATCCTGCTCCTACGCAATGACTATATGGTAGAGGGACAGTCTCAATAATCCATGCAGCTACAAGGGATTGCGGGACTATAAACTACGTTGCCCAATGAGGAGAAAAATGTAGTAGGGAGGCTACGCGACGGAATATCGAAGTGTGACAGACGAAGTTGCGCTAGATGAAAATTAGCCGTTGGCATTACTATTCATGATTTAATGGCAAAAAATCTATTAAAAGGAGCAGGTAGGTGCCATTTATGGTGAAAATATTTGAAGATCTGCTGCCAAAGACGCATTTATGATCAGAAATTTGAGGGAACGGTCAGATTCGAATTCAAACCCTCCTATAAATTGGGCATGTTGGTCCACCGAAGAACACTTTGCATCTTGAGAATTCTGTCTAAGCCCCCTTGTTGTCATTGTATGAATCGTACGGTGTGGGAGGACTTAATTGTCAGTCTAATATTCACAACGTTGCCTGAAATCAACCAAAGGACTATTCTCGTGCAAATGACCGCCACAAATCCTACAGAAGATGTGAGTTCTAAAGTTGTCATCTTCAAACCTGGCGACACCTGACATCATGAGTATGGAAGCTATGCCCATTGTGCCTACAACGCTGAGGTCGCCTAGGCCGAAGCAATCAGCTATAAAAGAGAAGCATAAGAAACCTATGTCTATGAGACATTCACCAAGGAAGAACCCAGAGGTGCGGCAAAAGGAGAAAAAGATAAGTAGCCAGAGAAAGTTATGGACCTTGAGGAAGAAGAATTCCAAGGCATGGAGGAATTGGATGCTGAGGAGGGTGAGCCTATCATGATGCTCCTAGAGTATATCCCTCCGAGGAAAGGAAAGACAAAAATCATGAAATACCTTGATTCCGAAAAGTTTACAGTCTCGACTCCCCTATTACCAAAACAGGTAGAATTTAAAGCCATGGTATTAATGCGCATTCCAGTGTTGAAGATGGAGGATTGGGATCTTGTGCACCATGAGAGATTCCCTCATTTGGCCACTAACAAATATTTGAAGAAGATATACTACAAAGAGACTGGAGTTACACTATTGGAACCCATGAAGTGGCTCAGAGGTGTTGAGCAGGCTAGGTTGCTACACATGCTCTGCATCCCACACTTTCACAGATCAATCATCAACACCGTGTGTATGTGCCAGTTGCTCGCTTTGGTGCATGATGGGTGCCTCTAGCTTGGGGAGCCCATCCCGATTACAAATATGCTTCTCCATCGGATTACAAAGTTGCCCTACAAATGGGCAGACCCTGCCAAGGAGTTTGGAGGGAAAATTGGAGAAAAGGAGTTAGCAAATAAGATGAAGGCAAAGTTTGGTCTAGTAAAGAACTTGCGTGGATGTTCTATCTACTCCATTTACCACCAAAATACATAGTTTACCGCTATAATACTTGCAGGAAAAATTATGTGGAAATGTCACTCGAATGAAGTTCTGGTGCCTGTAGTATCATTGGCTACCTAGTGTGCGAAAGGAGTAAAATATAACTAAGCGAAGTATTTGTTAAAGGATTTCCTTGCTAATTCTCGCGAAGCACAGTGTTATACAAAATTTATACCTACGGATAAGTATATCTTCCCTAAGTGGATAGTTACACTTAGAACAATTGAAGTAAAGATGTTTAACCTTTTCCTACAATAAACAGATAAGATAAAAGAACCTGCTTGTGATCCTTCGCTTCCTTTGATCTCTTTTAAGTTTCTCCTGTCGCCCCTGCTCAAACTGAATTTGCTCAATTGGTACCTGCGAACATAAACATAAGATGACAACAATCAAAGCATATGATCTATTTATTGCAAACAAATGGAAACGACAACATTTGAACATACATTCATGATAGAAATAGATAAAAGTATTGGAAAAGGAACATATGACTTTATTGATTGATAGAAGGAGAAGTTATACCCAATGTAGTACGATATCTTATCACTCATCTAGCTTAGTCCAAGCCCTCATCACACCAATAGCAACATCAATCTAGCAACATAACATTAGTTGAAAATGATTTCAAGTCTCTAAACCAACAGTATTTCTCTATCATATCCAAGCTCCCTTAGCTCTATGATGGGAGGCCAATTCATTAATATGGCATTGAATGGTTTTCCATAATTGGATGATTAGTTTCCATGTTCAAAGGGATGAGAGGATAGAAGATTAGATGATGCAATTCTATCCTAAGTCGAGCTCATCTTGATAGGATAGGAGTTGGGTTCCTTCTAGAAGGCTCTAGAAAGGAGGACTATAATCAGGATCCAATGAACATTTCAAGGATTCTCGCCCAGTGCAGGCTTGAGTGGTTTTAGGTGCTCTGCAATGCAGCCTTGAATGGGTCTACCTTCTCTGTAGAGCACTTACCCCTGACCAGGGGTGTGCTGGTGACCCAAGGAAGCACTTCAGCAGGGTTTGAAGTCAGGAAACTCTCATGGATGAAAGCACTCAATGAGCTGGCATGTCTAGTGCACGTAGCAACTGAATTAGGGTTTGATAGACCCTGTTTACACTGATCTAATTTTCGAGAGTGATGTGCCCAAATAGACCCATAACAGCTGCCCCCTAAAGAATGAAGTCAAAAATGATAATGTTAAGTGATATGCTTTATGATGTGATGAGGAGGATCTGAAGGAGACGGTGACTTGCATATATTACAATACATAATATCATGATATCTTTGAATTTTTCATGAATTGTTGAGGGAAGGCATACCCATGCTCAACATATAAACTACTCATTGCATGTACATAAATTAGATAGTCATCTATAGATATAGATCCATGATAAGATGACCATCTATGTAAAGCCATCGTACAGCTGATTTAGTACTCTCCTGAAATTGTAGGCCAGATGGATGAAACTAGATCTGGGGTCCTTTTTCTCGTCCAATCGATTTCTCAAGTACGAGCCTAACCATGTGAAAATGTGATCTGAAGTTAAACATGGGAAGACACCATCTGATTACCAGCCAATGATGTAAGTTGTTAACAGATGTGAGAGAAATCACCAATAATGATAATGATTCTTAAGGTAATACAGTACATTCTGCATGGTGTGAATAGATGTTTTGATGTCGAACACCATACAAAGTCTTTCGGTCAAAGGCATGTGATGTGTTGAGCCTCAAACCTGTACTCATTTACCCATCCTCCCAACAGCCTTTTCCTACTCATTTCCTTCTTTTGTCATCATTTCCTTCATCAACTTGTTCAATTCATTGCATTATAGGACTTTTTAACATGATTTGCTAATTGTGCTAATGATTGACTGTTGGTTTAGATTTTTGGTTCAAGTGATGCAATTCCGCAGCTGATACAGGGTTTCCGCAGCCGATCTCTGATTCCACAGCCAATCCCAGATTCCGCAGCCATTTTCTTGTTTGCTATGATCCAGGTGTCCTCCAGAGGAAAGAGCAACATGGGCAAGTTTTTATGACTGTGTACATGGTGCGTGTGCTGTCAGCTCAGCCAAACTGGCCGTCTACACCCCTGGTCAACGTGGAGGTAACTCTGGTCAAACGGTAAGGTTGCAAGCGGTGGCACGGCTCTGCGTGTTCAGGCGGAGCACGAAAGTCACAGCTGACCTCTTCTTTAGCCACGAAGACTGCAGGGGACAAGAATCCAACAGCGGATTTATTAACCATGATGACCGTTCCCTAAATCCGTGCACGGTGCTGCTGAACGTGTCTTTTGCATAAACTTTTAGTTAGCTTAGTTTACGCACAGAACAGTTTGTGTTCCTGCTATAAATAAAGCGTTTCTACACGCTGATTAGGGAGTTTTTGGAAGTTAGTCTTTTGTTGTTGTAAACTCTGTTTTAAGACTCTTTTATATAGCGTTTACGCTCCCCATTGTATTTTGTTATGTGTTGATTTAATACCAAGAAGACAGTTCTGTTCTTACCTGCGTAGCTAATCTTTTTAATTGGTTGAAGTGGATGGAGGGCCCCTGTCTGCTACAACCATTGTACAGTAGCTTTTAAATTTGCTTTCCTGCATTCCTTTTCTCTAATTCACCATGTATATTGATGTACAGTTTGAATCATGCTGCTTTATGTTTCTGTACTTTTCATGACTGATCAGTGTGTGTTTTTGCAGCTTTGTTAGGAGCCCGGGACAGTGTGCTTTTCCTTCTTTCTAACACTAGTGGCATCTGAAGTTGTCTTATCTAAACTGTTGACTTTCGCTTTGATTTTCATTAGTTTCCTTGCTTAGTTAGTTTCCTTGCCTAGTTTACTTTATCAAGTTTTGTCAAGTTGCTAATCTCTTGATGGTTCTTTTTATCATGATCCACTAACTTTTATGGGACCAAAACATCATTTAATTGCAGCTTGGTTTATTTAGTTTTAGACTCATATTGCTAATTCACTCCTAACTCTTTTTCACATGATCAATTTAGCTAAAGGCAGAATGTTAAGGGAGAATTAAGTAGTGTGATTTGTCACTTAATTTTTGGATTTCTAGAGTAGTGTTTTGCTTTCAGCTGAGTTAATGTAGATATCATTTTCATTCTTATCAGCAGTAAAGGTATTGGACTAGTGCCATTAGTCTTTTGTTTAATGCTTTACTTTCATTTGATGCTTTAATTCCATTTCAAGTCATTGTTCAAGTTTTCTCTTTAAAATTCAAGAAGCATTTAGAAATCATCACATACACACACATTCACTCACTTGTTTATAACTTCATCACATCATATTAGGAAGATAGTTTAGACATAAACTAAAAACGACAAAAAGAACTAGGAAGGGCTACTTAAGTATATATTGTACACTTCACTTCATCAGCTTACGAGCCTCGGGTTGACAATTTATGGTAGCAATTTAGACAACACTAAATTGACCAAACATTTTTGGCGCCATTGCCGGGGAAGTGGAAATTGGGTAGCCAATTCTAAAAAAAAAAAAAGATAAAAACAAGAAAAATTCAAGAAAGGAAAATTAATAACCTCTCAAAGTATGCTCTCCTCTTGCACTTAGAGTGATCTGGAGGATCGGAAAAGAGAACATTATTGGTTTAATAGTTCCTTGAGTATGCTCTCTTCTTGCACCTAGAGTGACCTGGAAGATCAGAAAAAGAATTATTACCTTAACTTGAAGGAAAAAATAAAAATGATATTCATAGAGCAAGAGATTCTAGGGGAAGGTTTTTAGCTGGAGCTAGAAGTTCGATTTTTACAACTCCATCCAATTCAAGAAATAGGCAAGAGACACCTTCATCATCTCCAACTCATACTCCTAGCTCTAGGATTCCTCGAGTCCAAAAGGCAGTAGTAGACTCTCCCATACCACCTATTGAATCCGAAGGAGATTCTTTCTTTTCTTCCACAAGGGGACAAATTGTAATTGAAGAAATAGAATCACCTGAAGAAGAAGGAGAAATTCTTCCTCATTCACCCTTAGTAGAGGAACCAGAGAA
>APFE030745452.1:0-42288 GCA_000404065.3 Pinus taeda
GACCCGAAAAACTGCTAAAAATAGTAAATTGTGCTATAATTAAGGAAACTAAAAGAACTGAAAGAAGCACTAGAGGGGATCCACGTGGAATTAGCGGGTGGCTACCAATATCCACCTGGATCACCAAGAAAAATGGCAAACTAAGCCACCAAGTCTTCAGGAAACAAACTCACACTGACAAATATCTTCACTCAAATTCCCACCACCATCCAAAGCAAAAAGTCGGTGTCATCAAAACCCTAGCTACCAGAGCTTCTAGAATCTCTGACCCTGAACATTTAGAAGAAGAACTTAACCCTTTCTACAAGGTCTTTATAAAAAATGGCTATCAGAAAAACATTATCCAAAAAATAATTAAAGAATCCATAACCAATACCCAAAAAAGAAAAACTCTTGAAAACCCTAAAATCTTCTTATCCTATATAAAAGGAACCACAAACAAAATTGCCAGAATTATCACCAAGCATAACATCATGGTTGCCTTCACGCCCCCTAACACCATCAAAAACATGCTTGATTCTGCTAAGGACCTAATAGACCCAAAAAATCACAAAGGAGTATACTCGGTTCCCTACTCATGTGGAAAAGTATATATAGGTGAAACAGGGAGATCCTTTGGCATAAGGTTAAAAGAACACATTAATGATATTTCAAGAAACAAGTCGGAAAAATCAAGTCTGGTAGAGCATGCATGTTCTTCCTCACACTATATTTGTATGGAAGAAGCAAAATTAATTCACAAGGAAGACCATTATTTAAAAAGGGTGAAAGAGGTGATTGAAATCGAAATATCCTCCAATAAAATGAATAGAGATGACGGACTAAAATTAAGTAACACCTAGAAACCCTTATTAAATAAAATAAAAAAACACTAAACGCAGATATACAAACATTCTTAAAAATAAATAAATTAAATAATTAAATTAAATAATAAATAAATATAATCAAACAAAAGCTAGCACCTATCTAACTCTCCTTTAAATAAAATTTAATAAGTTAACATAAAAATAAAAAAATAAAACAAAAAACCCCTTCAAACTATTACTTTAAATATATATTATTCCTAGTAAAACATTTAATACATAGCAAAGAACTAAAATATTTAACATAGATTTCTAAAAAATAAAATAAAATAAAAAATATATAAAAATAAATAAATAATTTAATATAATAAATAAAATAATAATAATATATATATATAATATTATATATATATATATATATATATATATATATTAGTTAGTCATTTGTAAGCCGACAATAAAAGAATACATCAAATATTTTTTCAATTAACTATTAATAGCTTCATAATTTCACGCTTTCTCTTCTTAAAATACAAATCACATTGCCTTAATGATGGACTGACTCACTAAGCTAGTCTAAAACGTTGGTTTCAAACACTGTTCACAGGTTTTTCCACAAACAATAAAAAGCAAGAGATTGGTATAAAATTGTTTGAATTAAAAACAACAATGGTTTGTTACTTTGGAAGGAAAAATATTCATTAATTTTAGTGGCATAGTCCATAAAAGTGAAAGAAATAAGAGTGAATATAAACATAAATGAGAAGAACCATGTAGCAATTAAAGTACAACAAATTAGATAGAACATAATATGGAAAACAAGAATGTTGATGATGAATCTATTGCTCCATAGAAGAATTTCTATATCATTTTATATCATTTTTTAATGACTTTAAAAAAAAAAAAAAAAAAACCTATAAATTTAATTTAATTGATTAATAACTATTTTTTATAAATAAAATTTAAAAAATAAATATAGTTAAAGAGAAGTATATGATAAAAAAGACCTAAAGATATAATCATCATTTTATTTCTTTAGAACTTTATAATACGTTACATTGAATATTTATGAATAAAAACATATATGCATCGTTATCACTTATATTTATTTTATTATATTTTTTAATTTGATATATCATAAATATGATAATGACGTCAAGCTGAGTTAGAAGGAGATAAAGTTGTTGTGGTGGTTAGATTTTTATTTTTCATGGTAAGAGCGATGTTTATTTTTTCTAATTTTTAATATAGAGTTAATATGTAACATTTAAAAAATTTAATTTTAAGAAAATCAATGTAAATTATAGATAAAATAGTTAGTAAAATATTTCAATATCTATATTTATATAAATAGAGAATTCTTATCGATATTATCCAAATCAATGTAGGAGTGATATTATCCAAATCAATGTAGGAGGGAGACACCCAGTTTACATGTAATGTTTAAAAAAAATATTAATAACAAAAACATAAAGAGAAAGAATATGTATATATTATACTAGGATAGATTCTTGGGAAAACTTATACTAAGATAGATTCATTTTAACTTGGGATTTATCCATCACCTAGACAAACCAAATCTCTCTAAATGTAAACCTTCTTCTAAAAAAATTACACAGCAGATAATTCAAAATTAAAACAAATCTATATTAATATTATTAATCTACATTTAAAAAAAATTGAAAAAAAATTATTTAATATTTTTAATAGTTTATAAATTTAATATTTTTTTTTAAATAAAAAAGTGAAAATTTCATTTAAATAAAATTTGTATTTTATATTTTCAAATCCAATTTTATTCATTAAAATAAAAACTTGAATCAGAAGAGGAAGTTAAAAGATTAAATGGATTTAAGTTTAAATTAATTATACAAACCCTTCATATTGTTGAATTTATCTTTATCATGTAATAACGTTATCTTTTGAACTATCAAGTGATTCAAAGTTTTATCATAAATTATTGGGAAATTGGAAGATTTTATATAAAAAAAAATAATAATAAGGGGAGGGAGATTTAAGAAAAAATAAAACAATTTAATGAATATTAGAATCTTTTAACTCAGACTTTGATAGGGTGATATTGGTGGTTAGAGGAGGGTAGGACGAAGCATTAACTCCCCTGCCCACGTGGCATGTGGTTTATTGAAGCATGTTTAGCATGCTTCTTAGGGCAAGTGAAAGGCGATGCTTCTCGAACAGTTCAGAGGCATAATGATTACGTGCGACCCTCTAGGTGATTGTTGGCAGTGCATGGTAATGAGACTTAAGGGACGTACAAAACAGGTTTTTGGGCGCACAAGGTGGCATTCTATCTTTTCCATCTGTGACCTCCAAACTGCAATAAGGAGCATAGGAATTTAGTTTAGTTCAAGAGGCGCTGCCTTTTGCATTGTGGCGATTCGAAGAAAAAGGATTTGGGACCTAGGATCGTGAATCCCTGCATAGTGATTGGGCTAGGAATTTGGGTGTGGGGAGGAGAGAGAATGCCCAAGCCTATCTAAAGCTCTCTCCTCTAGTGGGTCCGCTAGATTTTATGTAGATGTAGTAGTGTGGTTCTTTGCATTTGCGATTGAAGTTGTAGATGGTAATTGTGAAAGTTTGGCATAAAGAGGACTAAAACCCTTTTGCACATCAGTGTCTAAGTTTATGATCAAGATTATTGGTTCAAGTGGAGACCTATTTTATGTATAATTTCTTCCCCTCCTATTGGAATACACTTCTGGTGGAAGGTTGGGGGCGTTGGGTTGTTTCTCTCTAGGGTTGTCCTCCCCTCACTAGGTTTGGTAGCTCTCTAGAGCTCAAGGGGTGGTGAGTATGCTTGGCCTCCTGTTGCCCTACAAGATTGGTGTGGGTGGTAGTTATTATAGCCCCAGAAAGCTAGTGGAGGGGGCGCCCAATCCCAAATAACTACTCTACTTATAGCTCTCATTGTTATATCTCCATCAGAATTGATAATGCTGATAGGGCTTGTAGAGTTCAAAGTAATTGGCACACAATGTGTTGGGCTTTGGTTTGTTGGCATAATTTTGATACCATGAGGCCCATGCAATTCCAATGTGGTCATGCGAGTAGAGGTTTACAGCCACAAGGCCATGGAGTAGAACATCGAGTGGAGATTTGAGTTTTAGGTGATGAATTGGATCAACAGGTTGTCCATTCTCTAAGAAGAATAGAACTAGCCACTCCCTTTGATCTCTTGAAAACCAGCTTCAATAGGTCACTTTGCTCCTAAAATAGCTCACATGAGACCGACATTTGGATAGGAATGGAATTAGTGGTTTTATGAACTATGTTCAATGTAATTAGTGGCACATGATGGACCAGTTGGTAGCTTTGCGTCATAGACAAAAGAAAAAGTGAGGTTGGATCGTCTAGAAGGCAGGACGAAACATATGGAGGGACACAGTCACAAGGCTTTTCATCATCCTCTGCCACCGGGCAACAGCGTGGACAATCTAGGTCTAGGAAACTTCTTAGATCAGGGATGAAAGTCAGATATATTCTAGTTCTTGGGATCTTATAGTATTTTTGGGCAATGTATGTGTTCTCTTAGTTTGCTTTGGTTGTTGACAATGTGTTTTTGCAATTATCTTCTAGACAATAAAGTAAAAATGAGGTTGAAATTTTTTTATCTCCGACATATTCAAAATATATCTTTGAATAAAAGACCAGACATCAATATACAATATACATGAAGACCTTAAAGTGATCATTGAATGTGCACAGAGGAATTAAGTTTCAAGGTGTCATCTATCACAAATTGGATGGATAGAATCAAACAATTGATTGAGATTTTAAGAGGATTTTTTTCACATATCTTCAGAGAACATAATCCTGATATCCTCGGAAAACATAATCATGAGCTGTCCATAGACAGATGGAATAGCATTCGTGGCAAGGTTATAAACGGACAGAGAACATAATCATGATATCTTCAGAAAACGTAATCATGAGCTGTGCATAGACAGATGGAGTAGCATTCGTGGCAAGATTATAAACGGACAGATGCAGTAGCATTCGTGGCAAGATTAAGTTTACAGCATACGAAGACGGCTCTTTAGACTATTAATGTCATTTTAGAACTCTGTTTTTTAGGTTTTGAGTTTAGTTTACAAGTAAACATGCTTTTGATATACTAGATAAAGATATCTCTGTAATAGTGTGTGGAATCTGAGAAGAAGAGAAAAAAAAGGATGAATGACACGGGAAGGATAATGTCAATAGTAAATTTTCTGTGCGTCAAAACGAAAACAAGAAAATAAAGGGAGGAGAAAAACACAGTAAATATAACTGCTCAGTGTGCTTTTCCATATTGAATAAAAAATAAATTAGAAACTGTACATCTCGCATACTGAACTGTGAAAAATGCAGCGCTTCAGGTTAATAAACAGATACGACATGGTCCCCAATAAAACAGCGCTTCACATACTTTGATTGTATCGCTATGTCGGACATACCAATTATTTCTGTAAGAGCACGCGCTTTTAATCAAATTTTATACCGCTGCTACCGTCAATTTTGCTGTATAACACTGCAAACTGGCCAGGCGGAGGAGATATTTTAAGCATATGTACAGAGAAAGCGACAATGGGAGCGGTAGTGCAGCTCAATAATGCTGTCCTCGGCTAATTGCCATCCATTTAAAGCAATGAAGTTATATAGATTCAATAAAAAAATATCTAATAATATAATAAATAGTTTTGTTACATATAATAAATAGTTTTGTTACAATATTATAGACCAATATCATTTTTTATCAATACTAGATGTTAAAAAATACGTTGTCTTATGATATATAAGTATGTCTTATTCAACTTGAATTTTACAGGGCTATGTCTTAAAATAACAATAGTTCATTTCTGATCTCTGATACACAGAGAGGATCTGTTGAATCTCAGGTATTTTATTAACCAATTGGGTCCTAAGATCCCAAAAGGGTTTTGGAAAATTTTGAGCAAACGTAAGCAATTTCTGGGTTTATTATCTAAAGATCGAAAATAATAAAGATCATTCTAAAAACTAGTAAAAATACATTTTTACTTCTTTTTAGTTGACACAAGTTAAAGCCTATATTACCAGGATCCACAGGGAAGAGCCGGGATAGCTCAATTGGTAGAGCAGAGAACTGAAAATCCTCGTGTTTTAGGCCAATACCATGTTTTATCAATACCACATGTTAAAAAATACCATGTCTTATGATATATAAGTATGCCGAGATAGCTCAATTGGTAGAGCAGAGAACTGAAAATCCTCGTGTTTTAGGCCAATACCATGTTTTATCAATACCACATGTTAAAAAATACCATGTCTTATGATATATAAGTATGTCCCTGCTCAGCTTGGATTTGACATGGGTCTGTCTTAAAATAACAATAAAATACTTCCTAAATACAAAATAATGTTGATCATAATAAAAAACAAAAGTGCATATGCTATGCATGTTTAATCAATTGTCCATATGAAGTAATATAATTTACTTTAAAGTAATTAGAAGCAAAAAGAAATGTGTGAGTAAGATGTTTAAACCTTATACTTTTCAAAAATATTTCAACACAGTGTTTAAATTATCTATTCAAATATCTATGTTAACTAATGAAGATATATCATATGAAAATATTGACAAAAATAAGCTTTTATAGTTAAAATGTTTGAAGTGGTTTGATTATTTTATAGTTTGGTCATTTTTTTAGATATATGTTTTTTGGTCAAATTTCAATAAACTTTTTTGTACTTACAACTTATGAACTCTATATAGCACTCAAAAATACAATTTAAACAATGAAAAATTATTGTATTTTTCACTTTAAAAGAAATTTGTCCATTAAGAAATTTGATCCATCCAAGCTCAAGTTAGATCTTTACTTAAAATGTATATATGTTGGTTTATATGATATTATTTTAATTAATCAATTTAATTTAAAAGGCAAAAGTGACCTACCTACTTTGGAGATAAATGTTAAAAATATTCTAGAATATTGTGTGGAGGTTAAATACTACCACTCACTTAACAATTATTGACTAACATATATACATTTAATAAAACATGCAACAATATGTTTATCTATGGACATTCACCCCCACTTTATGATGGAGATTCTTAATTTATAAATAGGCTTTCTTACACTACCATGGCCTATCAGTACCATATGCCTAAAAAAATCATATCTCGTTTCATATTACACTTATCCATATGAATTTTTTTATTAATCAATTTAATTAAAAGTAAAAAAAATGCGTAACTACTTTGGAGATAAATCTTATCTTTGATTTGTGAATAGTATTAAAAGTATTTTAGAATATTCTATAGAAATTAAGTCTATACCATTCACCCAATAACTATTGATAATTAAATAAATTGTAGAAACCTATTCTAAAATAATACACTGAAACATAATTATTATTGATTATCTAAATAAATTAATAAATAATAATGATTATAATATTTTTAATATAAAGTTAAATATCTTAAATATATTTATAATTCTTATATATTTAATAAATAAACTGTATTTAATTATTTGTTAAATTATAATTAGAATAGTATTTAAAGAATATAAAAAAAATTAAAATTGATTTGTATTTAATTATGAGTTAAGGGTAAGAAAATAGATTAATAACAATACAAATATATTATTCTAACAAAACTCATCCAAAAAACATAACCATGAAAAGGGAAAAACATAAAACATTTAAACTACCTGTAAAAAAACATTACCTCTATACACATTTAATTCAAATAAATTGCCTAATTTGTATCACGGATATTAAAAGAATCCTACAAAATGTTTAAATTAAACTAACAAAATTCATTCACAAAAATCAATAATAACTATACTCACTACCTATAAACAACTAAATTATAATTAATAAATAAATAAATATACCTCATTTTTGTCACTTTATAGAATACCGTGCTATATAAAACTGTCATATCCTAACCTCTTATATTGAATATCCAATAACTACACCAAAGGAGTATATTTAAATTGTGGATACATACCTTTTGGGAATATAAATTGGGTGCATTTTAAAATAATTTGAACAAAGTGTAATTTTTTTACGAGTAGGAATTGATAAAGGAAATGATATATTTAAAAATAGTTTAATTAATTAGTTTTATTTCAAATGATAGGGAAGAATGATTATTATCATTTTTACAAATGATATGTTGAGCTCATATAAATATATTGTTGTAATTATAGTCTTGAGCATTAAGAATATTTTACTTTGTTTTATGGATTGAGGGGTGTGATGCTTGGTTACATTAAAAAAAATCTAAAAATATTTTCATAAAATAATAAAATATGGATATATAAACAAAGTTTAAAGGATTCAAAATAACAAAAATAGTGATAAAAATATCATTTCAAGCATTTAGGATGGAAAAATAAATATTATGTTGTAACAATTTACAAGTTTTTTCCAAAAAAAATTAGTATATTGATGTCATTTTCTAATTAATAAGAGACAAGTATTTCAATAATTGGGTGAAGGCACTAAGATTTAACCAAACTAGATCCATCTTAATCATGGATTTATCAAGTATCAGTAGAGGGATCAAATCTCTCAACGTGAAAGCCCCTTTTGAGTACAAAACATGACGAAAGGTCTTCACCTTGAGAGATTTTTTATCACTCTTAGAGCTTGATATATCTATGGTTATAATGGATATATGTTGATTTTAGTCATGGGTGGTCCAACACAGTTTAGAGATGATCAAAGTTATATATATGCATATGTCTAAAATTTATCGAATGATTTGAAATTTACTCACTTTCCTTAATTTATTAAAAGTATAAAGATTATTATCAACAAGAATCATTGTCAACCTATCTTCTTTAATTTTCATTATAGTCACTAGAAATTTGTAGATGTTATTTATATGTATATTTCTAAGGTTAATCTAGTTATTTGAAATTTATTCACTTTTGGTTGAAATAATAGGGAGCATTATCGAGAGGGATCAATGCCAAACTATATTCATAAGTTTTTACTATTGGCATAATTTGTAAATGATTAACATTATGTGTATGCATGTTTCTAAGATGAATCTGATCATTGTAAATCTATGTTGTCACCTAAATTTGTTGAAAACATTAAATGTATTATTCAAAAATATACTTCAAGAGTTACATGAGGAATAAGTAGACTACATAATGTAACAATGTAAAAAATGTAATATCTACACTAAAATAAATGCATGTATATTGAAATCAATGTGTTGATGTTAGTATACACATTAATTTCTAGGTGTTGATTTCAATGTTCATGTCATTTTTTATTCATTATTCATGTATACATTGCTCATATATTTATGGAGTTTATTATCAAAGTCTCAACATTATTAGGCAATATTTTTATCGGTGCTTTGGGTATTAGAAATACTTCATGGTTCATGTTTTTCTTTAATGGACCTTTATAGCCCTATTCTTATTGAATAGTTTGTATTGTGCATTAAAATCAATATGTGTGTGTGTGAATTTTTGTTCATTGGCCATGTATGTATCATTCATGTACCTATGGTGTTGTCTATCATAGTGTTTGGATAGTTGGGAAACAATTTTTAGTAGCACTTAGGGTATCACAAATAATTCATGTTTCATGCTTTTATTTAATGGATTGTTAGAACCCTTATTTTATTGAATATTTTGAAAACATTGTTATCATGAACATTCTCCAAAAAAATTTACGAATACCTTTATGAGCAACTGAAAGAAATCTTTTTTATTATCATAGTGTCTGCATTGTCAGGAAATGATTTTTACTAGTTCTTTATGTATCAAAAATGTTTCATTGTTCATGATCTGTTTAATGGATTGCTACAACTCTATTTATATTGAGTATGTTGAATACATTGAAATCAATGTATGTATGCTAAAATCATGCATTAATGTGAGTGCTCATATTACATGTGTATCTATGGACTTGATTATAAGAGTGTCTATATTATTGGACAATATTTGTTATCAACTCCTTAGTTATTATAAATTATTCATGGCTCATGCTTCTATTTAATGGATTGTTGTAATATTATTTTTATTGAATTTGTTGTATTATACATTGAAATCAATGCATGTACAATAAAATCAATTTGTTGATTTCAATGTACATATCAATTTATAAATGTTATGAGTTCAATGCACATGTCAATTTCTAATGTCAATTTCTAACACATTGATTTTAGTATACAAGTCAATTTTTATTCTATTAAGTATACATAAGTGTAGCTATTAATATCATTATATATATCTCTATTCATTGGTAATGTATGTATTCTTCGTATTTCTATGGAGTTAATTATCAAAGTGATTGTTGGGCTACATTTTTTATTAGTACCTTGGGTATCACAAATATGTCATGGATCCTGCTTTTATTTAATAGATTGTTATATATATATATATATATAACCAAAGGTGTCTTAGGTTTTTCAGGCATATTCGTGCAAAAATCACAAGAAAATGATTATTAAAGTATTTACATTATTAGGAAATATGTTTGGTCAGCGCCTTGGGTATAACAAAAAAAAATCACGGTTCGTGCTTCCATTTAATAAATTGTTACAACCCTATTTTATCTTCAATATAAAGGTATCATGAATATTTTTTAAGCATATCTATGAATAATTGCATGAGAAACTGGAAAGAAGGCCCTGTGTAATTAATTATCATAATGTATACATTGTTAAGCAATGTTTCTTATCAAGTCCTTATGTATAAAAAAACGTGATTTCTCATGATTTTGTTTAATCGATTGATACAACTCCATGTGTATTCAGTATGCTAAATGTGAATATATCATAAATTGGAATAAATAAATTTACACTAAAATCAATTCTCTCATGTGAGTATGCATATAACTCATATATTTATGGAGTTGATTATCAAAGTGCAACAAATTTTTTTATCAATATCTTAGGTATCAAAAATATTTCATAATTTATGATTTTATTTAATAGATTTTTATAACTCTATTTTTATGGAAAATATTATATTATACATTGAAATCAATACATACATAATAAAATCAATTCATTGATTTCACTATACATATGAATTTGTAAATATATTGATTTCAATGTACATTAGAATTTATTTACATGTTAATTTTTATTTTCATTGAATATAAATATACATAAATGTTAATATTATATACCAATTTATATTAATTTCTCATATATGTACCATTCATGTATCGATGCACTTGATTATGGTACCTGTATTGATGCAATTGATTATGGGAGTGCCTACATTTTTAGACAATGACTTTGATTATTTCTTTACATATTAGAAATATTTCGTGGTTCACACTTCTCCATAATGGATTGTTACAACCCTTATTTTATTTTATTGATTACGTCCAATACAAATTTATCATATGTTGAAGTAAATGCATGTACACTAAATTGAAATTGAATGCATTAGAATGTGTTTACAATTTCGAACAAGGGAGCCACTGCCGTAGCGGTAGTCCATGCCAGGGTTGAGAAAGCCCTGACACCCGTCCTCGCAAAAGCACTCTTAAAAGCTAATGTCAAAATAGAAATATGAAAAAAAAACACTATGTTGAAATTCCCATGCAACTTAGATCTACGCATATTTAAATGTTAATGTCAAAATAGAAACCATGAGAGAGCGTTGAGACATTTGTCGCCAAGAAGGACAAGAGATATATAAGTGTCTGACTGGGTGGCTAAGTGTCAAATGAGTATATACAAGTGTCAAGCCGTCTTCCCTACACGCGCCAAACTTTACTTTTTACTACCCTTCCATCAATGCACTCGCTCCTGTAATTTTCATTTTTCATTTTTCTTATGAATAGCGACAAGGAACGGAGATGTAACCACGGTCCCAAAATTACTGATAACTTAATCAAACCCTCCCCCCTTTCCTTGCTATCTTTTCCAAAATGATTAGACAAGTAGACAAATGACTTCCATCGCAGGAAATATTGTCACCTTATCCCTTGGCCATGTAGGGTACAGGCCGAGCAACCAGTAACTCGATCTTGTTAACATCAAAACAAAGGGCCACCGATTAACTATAATCACAATTAATTCATGGCCCATGTGATTGACTTATGCATAACACGCAATACGACTGGCTAAGCAACAAGACAAACGAAACCTGACATCGTGCTTGCATGCAACCCACGTTGCCTCTCACTGATGTCACGCACATCTTCTGGGTGATCGCAAATGCCCGCCGAGGAATCGTAGAGGCCGATTTGAATAGTAAAATGCTTGCAAATGTCTTGGATTGTCTTATTCCCAATGCCCCCAATCTGGAACATGTGTGTTTGCAAACGGGAATGGAGCATTATCCGAGCGCTCATGATATTTCCGCCATGGATTTGATTACTAATCCTGATGAGGTTCCGGATCAGGAGAGACTTCCCAAGCTGACTAATGGCTTGAAATTCAGCGACCATGATAAGTTGCAGGACGTACTATTTGAAAAATTAGGAGTAGAGAGTGATATTAAGATCAGTTGGTCCATCAATCCCCGCACTGTAATATTATTCAGGTTTGGCCAGTCGTTCATTCCCATGGAGTGGATCATATAGCTTTTGGGCTTGGATTGATTTTATACTGGAAAAAGACTAGTGCACATCTCAGGGGGTAAAATAACGAAAGTAGTACATAGGATTTCAGAGAAGACTGGTAACATTGGTAAAATGTGAAAATACTTGTATTGTAGCTACATAGTTCTCTGAAATTAATGTTTTTAATCAAAGAAATTTGATTAATCTATGTCATTATTGGAAAATACAGCAAAAAAAATGGCACTCAAGTACTAAAGCAGAAAAATCCACGCAACTCACCATATGTGTTTGACATGCAAGTAGACATTCTAGTAGAGAAATACGTATACATTAATATTTAAATTAATATTTTTAGTCAAAGAAATTTGATTAATCAATGCTATTATTGGAAAATACAGTGACAAAAATTGTGTTGAAGTATTAAAGCGGAAAGATCAGTACGAACAACCCTATGGGTTTCCTTCATGGGGATCTCTCTGCAATTAACTGCGTTGGAAGCCGGGGTTGATGTTTTCAAAGCCTTACAGTCCTGTTGCACTCCATTATCTGAATAATTCAATGAAGAGCCATAGAGGCTCAGCATACCATCTTTTCGAAACGAACAGCCGGAATACCCGAAGGGGCCGCTCAACAGACTATCTTGTGAGAAATCACTGCCGTAAAAATGGCAATTAGCCTTTAGAATCTGGAACACATTAACAAAGAGTGATACAGAGTAAAAGAACGAAAGTAGTACATAGGATTTCAAAGAAGACTCGTAACATTAGTAAAATGTGAAAATACTTGTATTATAGCTACATAGTTCTTTGAAATTAATGTTTTCAATCAAAGAAATTTGATTAGTCTATGTCATTATTGGAAAATACAGCAAAAAAAGTGGTGCTCAAGTATTAAAGCAGAAAAATCCGTACAACTCACCATATGTGTTTGATATGCAAGTAGAAATTAGTAGAGAAAAACGTATACATTAATATTTAAATTAATGTTTTTAGTCAAAGAAATCTGATTAATCTATGCTATTATTGGAAAATACAGCGAAAAAAATTGTGCTAAAGTATTAAAGCAGAAAGATCGGTACGAACAACCCTATGGGTTTCCTTCACGGGGATCTCTCTACAATTAACTGCGTTGGAAGCCGCAGGTGATGTCTTCAAAGCCTTACAGTCCTGTTGCACTCTATTATCTGAATAATTCAATGAAGAGCCATAGAGGCTTAGCATACCGTCTTTTCGAAACGAGCTGCTGGAATACTCGAAGGGGCCGCTCGACAGACTATCTTGTGAGAAATCACTGCCATAAAAATGGCAATCAGCCTTCAGAATCTAGAACTTCTTGCTGGTAGAATAAAGGTACTGTCTTCTAAACTTCATGATGAATTGAAGCCTTAATTCTGTTGTTTGTTGTTATATCCAAGGTTACTGCAGAAATCATTCTACATGAAATTCAAACCACAAACTATGTGCTTTTCATTTCAACAATAAATTGTTGAGCAAAAGGAAAACATTTAACAAAAAGTTTGGATAATCACCTCAAGTCACAAGTATGTCTTGAACCTACATAGTAACTAATACTCATTTGAATCCTACTCTATTGTAATTTACCTTAACTGACGCTTACCTGCAGTAACCAAACATGTGAGTTTTGCCCACTAAAATAATCTTTTACACAGGAAATACGTTTGATTTTGTGACAGATACATTAAATCATTGAGGCTGCTATGACTCTTCCAGATCTGCCACATGAATGTTGATCTTCTTTCGACTGGAGACCTTAACGTATTCCAGTCGTTCTAACTGAACCCTAATATCTCTTACACCAGTCTCTGGACATGCAGTGGAGAACATATAATTCAGTTTTTTTCGCCTGTAAACGTCCTGTAGGCTTGGCAGGGATATGAAATCTCCACTACCCAATTTCTCATATAAATTAGGCCCATATAAAAGTTGCTTCCCAAATCAAATCATCAATTTAACTGTCCGAGTAGTTTCCTCATCCTGTGAGCACAGGAATTGAAGACATGAAAGTGGCTTATTTCCATATAAACCTATAATATCACTATGTGTGAATAAACCCCTGAAATTTTCGAATTCTATTATTAATAGTGATTAATTATTAGTTATTAGCTACCCTATGTGTGAATAAACCCCTGAAATTTTTGAATTCTATGATACAGGTTTCATTTAAAGACACAGATTTTAGCATAGAAATACCAGGGGTTATGCCGATTCCAGCCAAGGATGTGCCGACTCCCATTTAGGACAGGTCTGATGATGTCTTTCGCTGGTTCGTGAAGCATTCCTCGCGCCTACCAGAAGCCACAGGGATTTTGATAAACACCTTCGAGGCACTGAGGCGAATGCCACTCTTCAGTTCTGAACAAGCAAGCGCCCTCTTCGGTTCTGAGATCATTTCAATGAATGTTTTGAACAAACAAGCGCACTGAGCAGCCTGAACAAACCCATCTCGACAGCTGTAAACAACCCTGGCAGCCAGTAGCGACGACAAGTGTAAGCTTGTAAGCTATGTAACCTGCCCCAACTTCCAGTAGTTTAAAGACTTAGCATAAAATCGCTTCCCCTCGCTAAAAACAGCATTGTGGTACGTGAAGCCTGCAATAAGAGGCTAAATTCAAAAGTTTGGTTAAAATTTTCATAATGCAAAATTGTTCCTAATAAACTTTGGTTAAAATAGAAGTAACCCAAAAAAGACGGGTCAACTGGTGAATTAATAGACAGTCAACATCGTATCGAACGCCATAGTCCCTGCCGTGTCGGAGGCAGGGACTAATAGGGAATTGATCTTATTGTACACGATACTTTTTTTTCTATTTAATATAGATATATGTAATTGTTGTTTACATTGTACGCATTGATTTCAAAGTATGAACTTTACTCTTAAAACTTCATAGTATTCAAACTAAGAGTAAATTTCATACAATTTAGGTCTATTATGAAATTTACTATGAATAGATCCATCTTATGAAAACATGAAATAATGCATGGTATTTAAATTTAATGTAAACTTCTACCTATTATTATGGTTCTTTATCCTTCCCATCTCACCAAGAATTTTAGTACTATCTATGTTATTGAGTACCTTCATCGATGTTGTTCTCCTCTTATTGTTTTCTATATCCATATGTATCTCGTATATTAACGAGAATGTTAATGGATTTTCTTCCATTTTCTATTGTATTCTCCACTTACTAGTGCGAAAGTTTTTTTATTCACTTCTTTGTTGATCGTATAACTTTAGCTTGCATTTATCCAATACATGACCCTAATCTTCTGAAATGATTTTAAATTCTTGGACAACCTTTATGCAATTGTTTTTATTATGATGTATGTGATAATTTTTTTGCTAATACCTCTTTTAAATATTATTATGAATTGCAATTCATGTAAATAATGTTGAAATGTGACACATTCAATGGTCGCAAGAAGTGGAAACAATTCAGAGGACTAAGGCAGAGGAGTTGCTTGTAACCCAAGTCAATGAATTTATTTCACCACCTATCTCCCTAATGAATTGATGACACTACTAGCAAAACATTGAATTTGGGGAGTTGGCTCCCTAAGTGAAGGATGAGCCTACAATCTTGGTTCTCATAAAGATGTGGACATGGCCAACACGCATCACGTACGATAGGGGAATACTAGGGAATACAAGGTGTGGAAGAGGAGAGTGATCCAAGGGATAATGCATGATTATGTCAAGAGAACATATTATGGAATAATCATGCAAGGAAGAACGCTCATTGATAAAAAGAAAGAGAAATTGTACAACATAAGAGAACAAGGAATATGAGTGGGAAATGGAAGTGAATATTCCACGAAAAGTTAACCTTTATAGCATGTGTTATGTTAGGATGTTATTCCCTATGTTTATTGAGGCATGTGAGTGTGATTGTGTAATGATTAGACATAGAGAGTTTAAGGGAAATTCATATGAGAGGTTGAGTGGGTGTAGCTTGCATCAAAGTGATATCAGAGCTAGAATGCTCTGTAAAGCCTGATTTAAAATGGGGGATTTTCATCTATAGATATATAGTTAGTAAAATTAACCAACAACATAAAGTTTGCAAAAATTGATAGTGAGATCAGAATTGGAGGTATGACATATTGAAAGATTTGACTCACTCTTAAGAAGGACTGCTCTGAAGGTAGATGTGTTCATGGATAGAAATTGATTCAGGAAGGAATATGCACTGTGGGAGTTGAGATTTTGGTACAAATCTTACAAATATTTATTTAAAAGTTTCATGCTAAATTTGGTCATAAAATATTATGTTTGTAAGTAGCAGACAAGAGGAAGGTAGCATCCATACAACAAGTAACATTATGACAGAGAAAGAGGGAGCAAAACAAGATCCCGGCATAAGAAAATTGTGACAAAACCCTAGTAGTAGATGAAATTGCTAAAAATAGGAAAACATGAGCTCTAAAAGGAGGAAGTGAAGAAGTGATCAGTTGAGGATTAAAAGCCAACAACTTTGAAATTTAAGGAGCAGGAGTGCTCGGAAAGTGGTTCTACTAATAAAGAACCAGAAGAAGGGAGGATACCAAGAGGAAGGCTTGGTACTAGTGACAAGTCTAAGACTTGTTACAAAGATAGAGAAGACATGTTCTAGCTAACAAGTGGACAAGTAGAGTTCAAAGAGGAAAAATCATTATCAAATAATAAAGAATGTCAAAACAGTTGACACAATGTAGATGAGTCGTGAGTATTTTTAAAGGGAGTTGCCTGAGTTAAAAGCATAATTCAGTAACATAAAGTAGTTTCTATCAGACCATGGATATTGATGGATAATGAAGAAGAAGAAGGTGACATCAAATTCATTGCAAATGAAGCTGAGGCAAAGGATGTATGCCATATTGAAGAAAGAACGCATAGCGATTGAGTGTGAGGTATATGGATAATTTACACAATTGCAATAAATATGAATAGAGGAGTAATTTTCTAGTATATTTGTTTAAATGATACAACACATTAATACAATGATTATAACTAAATACAACAAAAAGACATTTTATAATTAAAAACTATTTTATTCTCTAATGATTAATTGAAATTTAATGTTAAAAAATAAATAAGTTAGATTTTCATACCTACATTGTTGATTAAGTATATGAATAATTTACGAACAAAAATATAATTTGATAATATATTTATTTAAATGATATGACTCATTAATATAATGATTATATCTAAATGTAATAAGAAAGTAGTATTATAGTTAAAAACTATTTTGTTTTACTTTTAGATATAAAAAAAGTTTCATTTGCATAACCTTTTTGCAAAAAGTGCACCAATTAACCATCAATCAAAATCCAACACCTATAACATATTATAATTTATCACTAAAACATATAAATGTGTTATATATTCATTTGAATACAATGTTGTTGCTTATACATATTTACCAATCAGCACATTTAGTTAATATTAAACACTAATGACAATAATTGTAATAAAAAAATAGTGCTCCTAATGACAACATATTCATCATGGTATTCACTAGTGTCATTATAATTGTTTCTATTTCTGTCATAACTATTATAATATATTATGGTGCATATGCTAATATATGTAATAGTTATTTTACATATGTAATATGCATCAATGCTTTCATTACATAAAATGTGTATTAGAGATTCAAAAAAAAGTTATATGCACTAGTGTGTGTATATATATACACCGTGTAGAAAAGACAATGGTAGGGTGTCTTGCTAAGGTACTCTATGGTGTAATGGTCATTGATTCAAAATTCTATGGGAAAAAATCCATCCATGCTAAGGGTTGGTGTGGACCAAGCCATGTGCGATCCTTGAGCGATTTTGACGGCTTAGATGCCCCTGGGTCACAGCTGTTCAAGCCACAATTTAGTCGTACAGTCATCCCAAGGCTCGCATAAAATAACTATATATATATATATATAGCACGAGTTTCTGGAACTTGGGAACGTTCAGAACTTGGGTACGGGTGTTGGGAACGGCTAGATGTTTCCCCAATATTTCCAGGAAATGGCTAATTGGGAGCGGTATATATTATATAATAATAAAAAAATTTTTTTTTTAATTATATATTTATATAATAATCAAAATATTCAAATATTAAAATCAATTTAAAATTTTAATTCATTATATGAATATCAAATTCAAGAATGAAATTTTGAAAATGTAAATGATTCAAGAGACACTTTTGAATTTAAGAAACATAGTGAAATTCAAAGAACTCATCATATTAATATTCATATTGCTAGCATGGCCAAGTACATAGTTAAAAAAAAATGGCAAATGCCCGAAGTGGCAAAGTAATACATGGTCCAAAAATGCTCAAAGGCCAAAACAAAACATTAAAGACTAAAGTTGAAGATGATCATGAAGTGAAATCTTGAACATCAAGACTATCCATATAACCTTGAGCCTCGCTAGGCACTCCAATTTCATCATCACCATCATCAATATCAAGATCACCTGCAATGCTACCCAAAGGTATGCCAACTAAACCTACATCTGGTGAAGAATTATCCTCATCATCATCAATCTGAGAAGCCCCCTTAGCATCAAGATCCCATCTTGCTGCAGGGCCATCTAAATACTCTGGTAGTTTCCTTGAGCAAATTCAAAGAATACTATGCATATAAACCAATTTCTCTACTCTCTTAGAGGTAAGCCTATTCCTCTTAACGGATTGAATGAAACTATAAGTAAACCAATTCCTTTCAGCTGTCGATGAACTAGAAACCTGAGATAGCAAGCGTGAGCCAAGATTTCGAAGATCTTGGGCTTTCCCCCCATACATTCTCCACCATCCAATGGGATTCCTTTGTGCATAAATTTTTATGTCCACCCTTGCATCTTGAGAGAATTTGGAAGGGTTTAAGGTTGCAAAAATCAATAAATTGTTCCCACATTATAGTTGCTTCGTTAGGTGTTTAGATTTTGCATATGGCATCAAGAAAGCCTTGTTTCACTTCATCATCATCAATGGGTACAACTCTGTTTGGTCTCTCCATATCACTTTGGATTAAGGGCATAAACAGCCATGTGAAGAGAGGTATTGAGTTTGATCCATCTCTTCCCTATTATCTTATGAATTTCATTGAAGAACTCCAAAGAGGCGTTTATATCCTAAATGATGTGCCTTATCTTGCCTACCATACTATCAATACATTCATAAACTTTTCCAAGGGTGGGGGAACCATAATCTGCATATCTAATCAACTCCACAATTGGAGTTGTGAAAGAAACAACGTATTTACAATCAGACCACCAATCATCATTGAGAATCTGCTCTCTTATTTTCTTTGCCTGCATTGGTTTAGATTCAGACCATGCATTCCACTCTTGGGAAACAATAGTGTCTTGTAAGGATGCATGCACCTCAACCATACGTTGAAGAAGAATGAAGTATGTAGCATATCTTGTTTTTGCATGTTTCAAAAACCTCTTCCTTGAGTACATCTTATAGATTGTTAAAGAGGCATGGTGGTTGAAAATGTACATTTGTGGATCTCTTGCATCTAAAATTAGTCTTTCAATCCAATATATTTTTCCAATGTCTTTCAGGGCATTATTCAAGGCATGTACACAACAAGGAGTCCAAAATATATGCCTATATCGACTTTGAACCATCAAACCTGCTGCTTTGCAAACAGGTGCTTCTTACATGTACTACATTTGAAGGACCAAGCTCATCAATTGCTTCTTTCAATACCTCAAACATGAAGGTAGCATCCTTTAGTTTCCCACTACAATCAACTGCTCTTAAAAAATAGGGCCCAATTGGAGATGTAACAATAATATTCAACATTGGCCTTTGTTGAATGTCTATCCAACCATCCATAACTATTGAACATCTTGAATAAATCCAAGATTGTTTAAAGGGGCCCATAAGCTCCTGCATTCTTGTCACCCCTTTATCTAACAATGAGGTCCTCATTTTGTTGTAATTTGGAGGTGCATATCATGGCCCAGCAGCTATGATTTTTTGCACCATTTCTTTGTAATGTGGAGAATGGGTAGCATTAAATGAAATTCCATTTTACATAATAAAAAATAAATAAATCAGCAATAGCATCATCAGCCTCATCCCTATGTACTACATTGTAGATTTTAGAAATTTGTTCTTGAGAAAAACTAGCGAGCCTCTTACTCCTTTCAGAAGTAGAACCCCTCACAGACTCAAATTGTTTTGATGCATTTTGATTAACTGAATCTTCCATATCATGGGAAGAATATCTAGGTACTTTAAAATGGGAAGCCATATGAAGCTTTGTCAACTCCATCCTTTTCAAAATAGTACATGTACAACCCTTTACACCATCAACGGATAAGGATAGAAGATGATGCCACACCCTAGTGTAGCTTGTAACTTTAAACACATGGTTACACAATGTGCACATCCATTCTTCACAACCACCACTATTCTTTTTCTTGTTTTTAGTAACTTTCTTCACAAAATTTAACAAGGGTTTCTTAGGGTTTGTGCTTTGTTGGACTTGACTACTTGGAATTGGAGGAAGAGAAAAATTTTCATATCCACTTGTTGGTATTAAACTACCACCCTCCATGGTTTCCCTGATTAATACAATAGATATAGAAACACTTTATAAACGAAATGTACAATGAGAAATCAAAAATTTGAACCAACAATAAGGCTTAACAAAAAAAACACACTAAGGTTCACGTATCTACCTGTGTGGATAATAACTACTATCTATGTGGATAATACCAATAAAACAAAATAGAAAAATTTTGATGTTTTGCATTTAGTTATAAAAATTAATTGTTGACATAAAAAAATAATGAAATAAATTAGCATAAACTAATCTTTGCTCTTAACTTTTAAGTGGTTAAGGGCTTACACCCAAGTACTTTTTATTTATTTCCATACTTATTAGGAACAATTATGTAAGTTAGTTTTGCGCCATTACTAATATATCTATGACAACATATCAATGCGATGAGAAGAAGTCCAAGAGAATAGAGAAATAGATTGAGCATTTTTTTAGCAAATCTTCAATATGAGGTCCCATCATTCACTATTCCAAGGTTTTATATTGTCAATTTTTACTCCCATTTTCTTTTGCACATCACCAAAGGCCTTAGGGAAATGCAATTTCCAAATTTAATTGTTTCTTGTATTTGAATATTTAACTTCATTACATTGCATACTATTTTGAAATTTGATAGCGAAATTGAAAATAAAAATGAAGTTAAATACTTGAATTTTCTTTATTATTAAAAATGTACCATCTAAATAAAAATAGTTATCCAAGTTTGCGGCTGAAAATATGAGGAGAGGGGAAGCAATAGAATTATGGAATAGTTGGGACATACTTTTTGTGATCTAATACGAATTATGTGTGAACAAGTTCGCATAGCAGAAGAAATGGCTAGACTAGCCTGTGGAAGAGGACGAGGCAGAAGGAGAAGGGAGCTACCGCGTGCAGCTGACCCGAGCACCTCAAAACCCAGGCGTGGAAGAAAGTTGGTAGAAAGGCTTATCAATGAAGTGGAAACAACGTAGAGGGTAGGGACGAATGTAGGCATCCACAAGATCTTAGAAGATTGGGAAGAACAGATAAAAGAGCAGGCGGATTCCAAAGAGGAAATGGAGGCCTGGCATGAGGTAATCACGGACCCAGGGAATACTAAGCGAAGACTAACCCAATTTAAGCATACTTTATACTTGTATTGGCTCATGAAGAGCCTTCTGGGGAAGGCCATGGAGCAACTATCAATGGGATTTGCAGTGACCCTCCAGGACATGCCAAACTAGAAGAAAGACCTGCAGACCATCCAATTCCAGTTGTGCAAGTAGGACATTCACCTAGATCATATTCAAAGGCATATCCCGTGTATTAGCGAGCTGGCAAATGCACCAGGAGACTCAGCCGAAGACTCGGCCTTGATGGACTCAGCCTCAAAGGATTAGAAGGAATAGTCAGGTTCTAGAATGTCTTTTGGTTTTTAGCGAATAGCATTTACTTTTACTGATGTATGCTTATGATAGACAGAAACTTAGACTCGTATCATGATATAGACGTATATATAGCTTGGGTTGATCGCCTAAAACTTTATTATTTTTAGATGGCTTATAACGAGGATAGGTGGCCAACAGACTTGGCTTCCCATTAGGCACGTTGAGACCACCTATCTCATCTCTATGGTGTAAACTTGTCTTTTAGAAATATAAAACATAAGGTCCCACCAAGCTTTACAAAACAAAAACAAAAACAAAAAATAGCTATCCAAGTTAAAAAATAAATATAAATCAAATTGAAAATAAAAATGAGTTAAATACTTGAATTTTCCTTATTATTAAAATTCTACCATCTAAATAAAAATAGCTATCCAAGTTAAAAGGCCTCATGGAATTGCAATTTGCAAATTTAATTGCTTCTTGTACTTTAATATTTAACTTAATGAGTTAATTACATTGCAGACTATTTTTAAATTTGATATATAAAAGTGAAATTAAAAATAAAAATGAAGCTAAATACTTGAATTTTCTTTATTATTAAAAATGTACCATCTAAAATAAAAATAGTTATCCAAGTTAAAAATAAATAAATCAAATTGAAAATAAAAATGAGTGAAATACTTGAATTTTCTTTATTATTAAAAATCTACCATCTAAAAAAAATAGCTATCCAAGTTAAAAATAAATAAATCAAATTAGCTGATAACATCAAAGTTGAAGTCATATCAAAGTTAGGGTTACAGCCATCTAATTTATAGAGATTAGAAATAGATGGGTTAACGTTGTATACTAGTTCATGATAGTCTTACCTGCATTTAAATATAGGCAACTAGAATGCTTAACAAAAACCTATAAAGAGCACTTTTATACATAAAAGAATAGACTGGGGATATTATTCCAGTTCCACCTTCCAAACCTTTAAAAATGCTTGAGAAGAAATTTATCTAAAGGTTAAAGTTTTTATCAAAGGATAAGTTAAGAAATTTACCGCTATGTAAGTTAAATTTTCACCATTACTAATATTAAATATATGATTAATATCCAATCCCATGGAAACAAAAGTGTAAACTGGAGATTTTACCACTATGTAAGTTAATTTTTCACCATTACTAATATTAAATATATAATTAATATCCAATCACACGAAGAAAAGAAAAGTGTAAATTGGAGATTTGCAAATTCTTGATATGGATTTTTGTCAGTCAATAAGGCCTTTGACTCATTTTGAGTTCAACTCCTTTGACCTCATTTTGTTGTAATTTACAAAGAATAAGGCCTGGAATTTTCTAGAGTTGGTGTATAAGAGATTCAAAGATGAATCTATAGAGAAATTTCTCAGACCCAATTGAAACAGTATTGTATGCTAATTCCAACCTTAGAACTCGAGAACTTTCTCCTCAATTCTTTTGGATATACTGTAAATTTTAGATTTTTCAAATTGTTTTATGTTTACTCATTTTCTAATCATATTTTTATGAGGCATTTGGTTTTGGACTTGTTACAAGCATAACACAAGCATATATCTCCTCCATTTATGCTATAGAGCTTTTAGATTCTTCCAGCATTAAAGCATCGTGATTCTCAAAGTAGTGTACAGATTCTAGGCCAACACCCAAACCAGAAAAATATGGATATTGGTAAAATACAGGTGGGGAAAATAGATAAAAAATTATAATTGGGCAAGCTAGGAGACAGCAATTCCTTTTAGCAGTGAAACCAAAATGTTCAGCCAACGAATATCAGCATGTTGTTTTTAGCATTAGGCACCCATTATATTTCGAGGTATTGTCCAAGCCAACTTCACTCTCGACTCCCATTTTTTTATCGAGAAGATAAGGAGGAGAAAAGAGAATCAATCCTGAATCATCATGTTGAAGCCTCGAAAATCGTTGCGAAAACATGGGGGAAGACCACCCGGTCCTGACCTTAAAGCAACTCCTTTTCTGTTTGGAATGGTGGTTTCGACTGGTTCAACTAGGTCCAGGTACCTACTCTCATTCCCGAAAATGGCTTACAATATGACTTTCATCCACCAATGGAGAAGACACATTAGATCAACCCTCTTGCTGATCAAGTAGGAAAGTGATCCTTAAGCTGATCATGGGCTCAACGAAGCCAAAACTAAAATTTGCCTCTTTGGGAAGAGGACTTATAAGAATGTAAAATCAAATCTAAATACAAACTTATTCTATAATGCAAGAAACATGAACTAAATCATAATCCTATCTCAATTAGGCAGATATAGATATAATCCAACTGAGAGAAAGATATTTAAAGTATTGGAATTTAAATATGTCTGGATTATAATGAATATCAAGATATCAAAATAGTTCAATTAACTGACATTATCAGTACCAAAACATATTCTATACGGAGAAGAGATATTTCTGAGTAAATAGTTACTCAAAAATCAGAATTCAACCCATAAGAGAAGAGATAAATAATAACATATGATTAAGAAAAATTACACATACCAATAAAAGTGCACAAATATGAATAAAATGACACATTCTTGCCATTATAAAATGAAACTAGTATTTAAAACAGTAATATTAAAAATTCCAATTTATTGAATCCATTTCTCTGGCTCTGGTCTCCAACAGTCCTTTACATTGCTTGAATTTATGTTGTTACAACAAGAGTTACAGAAGTGCAAACTCTGTCCATCATTCATAATTTAGAATGGAAAAGAAAAATCCTCAATAATCCCCAAATCTAAGATTTTCACTTCTACCACCTACAACTCTAAATCCCTATTACAGAAGTGATTTTAGAATTCCAGAATTGCAGATGAGAGAAGTCCTTTTTACATTCTACAATCTAGTATTTATAATATTTACAAAAGAATTTAGAATAAGAAAGTTTCTTGAAGAATAAATCTTTTTAATTAATTTTCATTGGCTCAAAATTATATTCTTCTATTGTTGGAGCCTTCTGTTTGATTGATATTCTTTTCTCTTCGCCTCTTCAACTGTTTTTCCTACAAAATCAAATCAAAACAAAATTAAAATGTAAAAATAAAATCAAAACGCCAAATCTGGAATTAAAACAAATATAATCAAATTCAATTAAATAAGTAATTGAAAATGAAATATGAGATTTCTATTGATTCTTGTGATGATTTAATTGGCCAAGGAGATTATTGATGAATGAGTCTGTACTCAGAAGAAGTCATGGGCAAATAAGAATGTAGAAAATAAAACTCACAAAATTGATTTTGTTAAAAAATCGAAGCCTGATCTTCTGCTGCATTTTAGACCCAACAAATGATCAAATCTGGAAATTAAACCACTTCATAAATATTCTCCATAATTGTATCTTTCCAATGAGTCACCTTGGGCCTCATTTGGCCAAGTAAAACTCCATTTATGAACTTCCAAAGTTGGTGTATTAAAATCGCTAGTATTCTAAAATTTCTGATACCTAGGCTAAAAATTAGAATTTTTTAATTAAATTCTAATCCTAAATTAGATTATAGTTATTAACCTAATTAATTCTATAATTTTAATTATGATATAATTTAAATTATTTACAAATTAATTATTAACTCTAATTAAATAAAATTTAAAAACTAATTAAAATATTTATTATATTATAATTTAAATTATATTAAAAATTATAATATAACTATAATTAATTATATAATAATAGAATATTAATATAGTATTTTAACAAACCATTAGAATCAACCTATTATAAAAACAAACCATTGGAATTAATCCAAAGTGACTTCAAACTTTGAAATGTTTTAATTTCAAGTTCACGTGAGGAGTGGAGTTAACAGAGGAGGAAGGAATAAGGAGCATGAGGTGGAGTGAGTATAGTATGACGTGAGGGTGAAGTAAGGTGGAGGTATGGGAGGCATAAGACGATCAATAAAAACTTTATATTAAAACATTTTACCCCATCGCATAAAATTTTAAATCAACGATCGCAAAATCACAAATCAATTAATCGAGGTGCTTGGTGATATTGTGATATGCGAAAAAGCGATATCACTATTTTGCAATCACAATTTTTCACCGCAAATTTATTTAGGAGGAGAATGGAGATAAAGTGGGGCCCACATGAATTAATTATCCTACAAATTGGACTTCAACCATTTTGCAATTTTGGGGTTCTAGTCTTGGCAATTTGTTTTAAAATAATAAAATGGAGTAAATTACCAAGATTTTGAAACATGCTTTCATCTGTTGTATGATTTAGCTGGGTCATTTTGCAGGACCGTTAGCGAAAAACAAAAATGAAAAATTAATAAAAGTTAACTAAAAGTCATATTTACAATCAATGACTATTGAACTCAATTAGTTACAAAAATTGAAATATTATACATTTATTTACATTTTTAGTCCAAGCGAGAAAATGATCAAACTTCAAAGGAATGTCATTTACAAACTGGTTGACCAAATGAGACGAAACAAGTATCGAAGGAAAGCTTGTGAAAAGTCGGATGCAATGAAATAATCAAAACATAAATCCGATGAAAATGAAAAAATAATAAAATTGTAAGACACGGTTAACTTAAATGAAAATCATAAAAGATGCTTAGCCAAAAATTTATAGAAAGAGTCCCCATTATTTGAGTTAATAAGTCAAAAATGGGGGGTGTTTGGTTTTCCCTACAACAATGGCGACACACTTGGAAGAACCAGTTATCTCTAGTTAAAGATAATGAACTTTAATTTACCCAAAGGTTAAAAATAATGGAGTTCAAGAAACTGGCTAACAGTAAAAGATTTCCATAGGTCCCACTTAAATATATTAAGTAATAAGAGTTTGTAAAGATAAGTACTCAAAACAGACAAGAGTAAAAGTCATGAATCCAAATTTGGGAAAATTTGTTTTAGAATTACCTCATATAATAATAAAAGAAGGTAGAGATAGGAGTTTTTGATAAAGTATATATCCATTTTATGATTGTCTCTGACATTGCTTCGCTGCCAGTGAGCCTGAACAGTACCTCGACAAAGTTATCTTTTGTCATACAAGCCTAGTCCCGCTGCCAGCTAGTGTTGATAACCCCGGCGGGTTTACTTGTATTTGCATTGCTTCCTCTTTAATCACTCTTTTGATAAGTGTATTTGCAAGCTTTTTTTTATAATGTATCTTAGTGAAAGAGGTGGGATGGTAATACAGATTTATGTTTAATGGACATAATACTTTCATAATGTTTGCTCCAAATTCTTTCCCTGCAGCTATCAATTAAAGGCTTTTATGTGGAGGGGTGGTAGGGATTCATTGTGTTAAACTAAAATCAATATTTTCCTTGAAAAAGTAAACTCAATCACCTAGAAAAGATGTGTGTTCCTCCATGAAAAATATTTAAAGCCAGATGATCTTATGGTTCCATAAGGATATGCCTTTAATAATAAATGAAATTCACCAAAATGGTTAGAGTTAAGAGATTTCCCATGTATGCCAATCATTGTGAGGAAAAAGGCATTTCATATAAATCATGGAAGATTCACCAAAATGAAATCAAAACTGAAAGCAAAAGGAAAAGAATTCTTAAACTAAAGTAAGAAAAGAAATCAACAAACCGAAATAAAATCGAAGAAAGTAAAAACTGAAAGAAAAATACAGATTTAAAATATACAATTCATCAAGACTACTTATACAAATGTCTCAACAAAAGAGATAAAATAAAATAATCATGTTAATGTTCATTCTTTTGTTGAGATTTAGATCAATTTTATCTTGCGGAGTTATAAGCATTTTGTCTTCCCATAACAGTGATGATAAAATTCAGCGATAACGAAAAAAATTGTGTCTGGTGTCAATGTTTTGTTCCAAAGCATTATCTTAACTATTTTATAATAAAAGAAATACTTAAGGAAACAGTTAAAGGTTCAGAAACTCCCCAGTTTAGTTGATTCAATAAGGATTATTACTGCTTCTTTCAAGAATCTCAAAGAAAACTAAACAAAAGAGAATGACCTTCAACACTGATCTGGTAGAGGCGTAATAGATTCATGAAGACCTGCAAGAACAAAGTTCAAGATCAAGAAAAATTAAAAACGAAACTAAAAACCAAAGTAAAGTAATGAGAATGGGTACATGAAACTCACCATTGGAGAATTGCATTTAATCTTACCTGAAAGATATCATTTTCTCCAATACTAGCTAACTTCTTACTTTAATTAGAATTAAAATCATGAAGAAGTTGAACTAACTGAAATCTTATTAACCCAAAATTATGATTTATTAAATCTGAACTAAAACAAGCAACAAACTAGAAGAAAACAATGTTTCATGTTCCAGGAATCTGAGGTGAACTGAATTCATCAAAGATGAGAATGAAATATGCTTTTTAATGAATCACAATGGTGAATTTTCTCGTGATATCATAAGTTTCATATCAACTCCATGATTTTCATAAATATTTCAGAATTAAGACCAAATCCAAGATAACGAAATAGAGATGTGTAGATGGGGAGGTCTTGAATTTCATATATTAAATATAGTGATATATATAAAACTCAAATATAAGAGAAATAAAAATGAGTTAACCATGTTGCAATTTTGTTAACCATTGCTTCATTACCATAGTGGTTGCCCAAGAGTGCCTTAAAATCTGTTATACGACACGTCTTATCGAATTTTTCACATCACAAGTTTTTCTGCCATGCATAACTTCAAACTATGAGATTCACCTTTATCGATATGCAATTGAATGTTATATAATATTTAAAAGTCATTGGCAGAGGCATATATCGGAGTTTATTACATCGAAAGATGTCAAGACAATGTGCAATATAAGTGTTGCGGTAGCAAATTTGCTATATGGGCATATGCTATGTGAAAATGCAATATCGCAATTGCTATGTGAATATATGCGATGTGATAGAGTGATCACAAGATAAAAGAATCAAAGATAGGAGTTGTTAAAAGGACATGCTGATATTATTTTGCGATTGCGGGGATGCGATGGATGATGTGGCAAATTGGTGGGACCGTCTTTGAATTTTTATAATAAATCGGCAATCAAACGATTTTGAATACAGGATGTAATATCATTGATACGCCAATATGTGATATGGAATGGACTCGAGCATTTAATTATATGGATTTAATTTCATATCAGACCGAGGACCTTGGAACTTTTAAACATATGCCCCAACCGAAATTGTGATGTATACACGGATGTGATATCTGTCATAACTAAATTGAAATGCCATATTGAGTCCAAGACATCAGAACTTTTAAACGTATGTCACAATTGAAGTTTCGATTTATAAACGAATGCAATATCTTTCAGAACTAGAATGAAATGTGGTATCGAGTCCAAAATTTGGTGGATATAGCAATATTTCAATTGATGTTTTATATGAAATGTCCCGACTTTAGGATGATATGATAATGATATACAACAATATGACCAGATTGGGATGTTTTAAAGTGTTGAAAATAGAAGTGCCCAACTCAATTTTTCCTTTCTATAAAAACTCCATTTAATAGCTTGATTAACCATAGAATCATTCCATCAAAGGAAGATGTTATCGCAACATTCTCATGAGATGATTTGCGATATTACAATGAACCAACATGAATTTTCCAAGAATCTATTTACAAGTCTAAACAGAATTTTAATGAAATATACAAGTAAAATTAATGAATCCTCAAATTCTGACAAAACAACTAACACTTCCCTAAGCATGCTACAAATTTAAAATAGTTTCCTGCTTGTTTCAAGTCCCCAAAATGAATGAAAACCTACAAAAATAAACAACACATAAAAAAGCAATAAATAATGAAAAATAAAATCAAACAATAGATGAAGATGAACTTTTTAACATGCATACGTGGAAGAAAATTTACTGTAAATTTACCTCATGAATCTTCAATTTCTCCCATGTATCTTTCAAAATTCCCATATGTTCAAGGTCATCTATTTATATAATCTAAAATGATAAGTAACGAATTTTCATATTGCATCCACCTCAAATTTATATTGAAAGACAAGAGTGGTAAAAATGAGTTCTTTTTCAGAAATACTTGTGAATAAAAAATTGTCAAGATGTAGCAAATTCTTGGAATTTCTTTATATGATCTTTGTGATTATTTTCTTCCAAAACAAGACAATGAATTTCTTTCACAAATATGTATAATCTAAGAGCTTCTACCTTTTAAGCCGCTTTACAAAAATGAAAGGGGATGCCCAGAAAAAGTCAAATTCGTTACTTTCTTTATTGAAAATATGAAATAAAGAAACAAGTGCAAACAGAAAAGAAATCTAATCTGAATTAATATATTCCTAATTCTAACTTAATGAAGGAAACATGACTAGGTATAGTCATACTTCCAATGTAACTATGTAAGCATTTTAATTCCTGCATGTAGGTACATGTCAAACATTAGTAATAAAAATACAAATATAATTAAACTAAGAAAACTAAATCTGAATTTAGAATGTATAATTATTATTAGTGTTTTATTTACAATTACCTTCTCTTGAAATGCCCTTTCCAATTTAATTTCAATTGGATCATAGAAACCTTGATGAATTTCTATTAATGATTGGAAGCAATTCAAAACGGTGGATGACAGGCCAGATCATGAGAAAGAGCTTTTAGATACTACGACATGCATAAATTTGTTAGTGTTATGTGCAAGTGTTAAACTATTAACAATATTCTGTGAAGGAAAACTTTCCAAATATTTTTCAAAGGGGTCTATGAAAAATGGATGAAAATGTGTTAGATATAGTGGAAGATTATTAATTGAATTAGATTGTTGGTCATATTGTGAGAATTCACTCTCTTGTTTGCACTGCCTTTGAGAAGTTAGAAGTGATTGATAAGAAATTAACATCAGTTGAAATTGGAAGAGAAATATCCCTTGATGTTCGCGATTAGAATCTGAAACTTCATTTTCCCATTCAGACAACACATTAATTGAGTATTCAATACTGAGTTGCTTAATATTCTAGCACAAATTTTCTAAAAATCGAAAATTAAAAACAAAAAACAAATCTAAATTTAAACAAAATAAATGAAGGAAAATAATCAAATCAAATCATAGTTTACGCTAGTGTTACAATTATTGTTACAGCACAATTGGGACCATCTTAAAACAATTTCCTTTTCACAAGACGTAGTCAAAATAATAGAATTCGAATGATTGCTAATACCAACTTGTGAATTAGAAAAAGAATCACGACTATGAATAGGAATGAGATCTTGATCGTCATATAAATCATAATTGGAATGTTTTCTCAAATGCTGAAATCATGAGTATGATTAATTTTTTGAAAATGAGAACCATTTAAAACAATTTTTGAATTTGAGTGTTCTTCATTTTCACATTTCATTAGACTTTGATCATGAGGATTCAATAGTGAAGTAAACAAATCAATGTCCTTAATGTCAATGTAACTACCATAAATGAACTCACGACATTCATTAGAATTCATTTCAATCTCATCCAATGTATCAACACAAGAAGGAGTATGAAGCACATGTTCATCAATGCTAGATGAATGATCAATAATTAATTCTCTATCTTGATAAAAATTAATTGGCAATTCATTAACATCGACCTCTCTGTTTTCGGAAATATCATTAAGAGGGGATAAATTGTCATTAGAAAAAATATTAGGATAAAAAGAAAAATGAGAATCAGAAGAAATGGTTATAAAAGTGTCTCTATTTAAGAACTCTTATGCATTCTGCTCATTGTAAATTTCAAATTTGAGATCATTCATTTGTGTACTTGTTCTTTCTTTAAGGATGTAGTTTTGTTGTTCTGAATTTAGCATTTTCTCATCATCAAAGAGTTCAGAAATTTGTACAATAGATTGCACGTTATTGGAAACTTCGATTGTTGCTTGTACTTGCTTATTTATATTCTAATTTTCTAAATTTAATGCATACTGATTTGCAAATTTCAAAGCCATGCTTTCTTCACGATTATTACTAGTATCTTCTTTCATCAGAGTAGTAAAATTTTCCAAGCTTTGTGATTGAGATTCACTGACATGTGAAGGTGCATCTTGATCACTATCAATACTGAAAGAAGTGTGCACTAAATGAAGAAATTGATCATACATAATAGAGGCTCCTTCATCATCATTTGTTTGCATCTTCATATTGAAATTCTCAATTGTGTTAATGTAATAGGAAGGAGTTTGAGAAAAGCTTGAAATACTTTTACATCGATTATGAATGGAAGGAAGAGAGCAAATATGTTCATAGCAATCTAATAATTCCTCATCCGTAGGTTTTTCATCAATTTTAAATTTTAAACAATTTAAATAAAACCTGATGGTAAAATCAATCAAATATTCATTTTCGAATCTTGGTAAATCTTCAAAATCACCACATACCTATTCGTAGTTACAACTATCAAATTTACAAAGGAACATTGTAACAACTTGCTCTCAGTTGTGAACTGAGGCAACTGGAAGAGTTCGACACCAATTTCTGGATTTTGCCGCGAATGTGAGAGTAACGATTCTGCATAAAATGCCTTCATCAATTCCTTAAAAATCATAATTTGAAATTTTTTCAATAAATTGAAATGCAATATTAAAAACAGAATAATTTCTCTTACCATTAAACTTTACCTAAGATAAGAGTCTTACCACTTCACGTGATGTATTCGAAGATGCACGTCTAGAAATACAATTCCAAATTGGAAGTTTAAGAGCAGCCATTGTAATAAAAATAAAATGTTAGAATACAAAGACTCCAATAGACAAAAAGTTTCACACCCCCCTTCTAGCGCCAAAATGTTGAAGCCTCAAAAATCGTTGCGACAACATGGGGGAAGACCACATGGTCCGAACCTTAAAGCAGCTCATTTTCTGTTTGGAATTATGGTTTCGACTAGTTCAAATAGGTCCGGTTACCTACTCTCATTCTCCAAAATGGCTTATAATATGACTTTGATCCACCAATGGAGAAAAGACATTAGATCAACCCTCTTGTTGATCAGGAAAGAAAGTGATCCTTAAGCAGATCCAGGGCTCAGCCAAGCCACAACTAAAGTTTGCCTCTTTGGGTAGAGGACTTATAAGAATGTAAAATTAAATCTAAATGAAAAATTATTCTATAATGCAAGAAAAATGAACTAAATCCTAATCCTATCTCAATTAGGCATATATAGATCTAACCCAACTGAGAGCAAGATATTTAAAGTATTGGGATATAAATATGTCTGGATTATAATGAATGTAAAGCTAATGAAATAGTTCAATTAACTAACATTATAAGTACCAAAACATATTCTATACAGATACCTCTTAATTAAAATAATCAACCAACAACATTTAGGAAGAAGTTCACGTAAATGACATTAATTGTTTAATCAGTAATTCGAATAATTAAACAATAATATGAGGAAGAAGTTCACAACATATTACTATTTGTTAAACCAGTTTTAAAATACATAGTTCTGAGTAAATAATTACTCAAAAATCAAAATTCAACCCATAAGAGAAGAGATAAATAATAACATATGATTGAGAAAAATTACTCATACTGACAAAAGTGCACAAATATTAATAAAATGACACATTCTTGCCATCATAAAATGAAACTAGTATATAAAACAGTAGTATTAGAAATACCAATTTATTGAATCCATTTCTCTAGTTCTGGTCTCCAATAGTCCTTTACATTACTTGAATTTCTGTTGTTACAACAAGAGCTGCAGAAGTGCAAACTCTGACCATCACACATAATTCAGAAAAAAAAAAAAAAAAAAAAAAAAAAAAAAAAAAAAAAAAAAAAAAAAAATAAATAAATAAATAAATAAATAAATAAATAAAAATAAATAAAAATAAAAAATAAAAATCTGAGATTTTCACTCCTTCTCACCTACAACTCTAAATCCCTATTACATAAATGCTTTTAGAATTCTAGAATTGCAAATGAGAGAAGCCCTTTTTAAATTCTACAATCTGGTATTTATAATATTTACAAAAGAATTTAGAATAGGAAAGTTTTTTGAAGAATATATTTGTTTAATCAATTTTCATTAACTCAAAATTCTATTCCTCTATTGTTGGAACCTTCCCATTGATTGAGATTATTTTCTCTTCATCTCTTCAATTGTTTTCGTGCAAAATCAAATCAAAACAAAATTAAAATGTAAATATAAAATCAAAATGACAAATCTGGAATTAAAACAAATCTAATCAAATTCAATTAAATAAGTAATTGAAAAGGAAATCTGAGCTTTCTATTGATTTTTGTGATGATTTAATTGGCCAAGGGGATTATTTACAAATGAGTCTGTACTCAAAAGAAGTCGTGGGAAAAATAAGAATGCAGAAAATAAAACTCAAAAAATTGATTTTGTTAAAAATTTGAAACCTGATCTTCTGCTGCATTTTAGACCCAATAAATGATCAAATCTGGAAATGAAACCACTTCATAAATAGTCTCCATAATTGTATCTTTCCAATGAGTCTTCCTCGGCCTCATTTTGCCAAGTAAAACTCCATTTATGAACTTCGAAAGTTGGTGTATTAAAATTGCCAGTGTTCTGAAATTTCTGATACCTAGGCTAAAAATCAGAAATTTTTAATTAAATTCTAATCCTAAATTAGATTATAGTTATAATCTAATTAATTTTTAATTATGATATTAATGTAAATATTTACATATTAATTATTAACTTAATTAAATAAAATTTAAAAACTAATTAAAATATTATTATATTATAAATTAAATTATATTAAAATTATAATATAAAATTATAATTATAATATAAAAATGTTATAATATTAGTATAATATTTTAACAAACATTAAAATCAATCTGTTATAAAAACAAACTATTGGAAATAATCTAAAGCGACTTCAAACTTTGAAATGTTTTAATTCCAAGTTCATGTGAGGAGTGGAGTTAATGGAGGAAGGAGGAATAAGGAGGATGAGGTGGAGTGATTGGAGTATGACATGAGGGTGAAGTAAAGTGGAGGTACGGGAGGCATAAGGCGATCAATAAAAATTTTATATTAAAACCTTTTAGCATATCGCATAAAATTTTAAATCGGCAATCGAAAAATCACAAGTCAATTAATCGAGGTGCTTGGTGATATTGCGATATGCGAAATTGTGGTATCGCTATTTCGCAATTGCAATTTTTTGTCGCAAATTTATTTAGGAGGAGGAGAAGGGAGGTAAAGTGGGGCCCACATGAATTAATGGTCCTACGAATTGGACTTCAGCCATTTTGCAATTTTGGGGTTCTGGTCTTGGCAATTTGTTTTAAAATAATAAATTGGAGTAAATTACCAAGATTTTGAAACACGCTTTCATCCATTGTATGATTTAGTTGGATCATTTTGTAGGACCGTTAGTGAAAAACAAAAATGAAAAATTACTAAAAGTTAATATTTACAATGAATGACTATTGAACTCAATTAGTTACAAAAATTGAAATATTATACATTTGTTTACATTTTTAGTCCAAACGAGAAGAGATCAAACTTCAAAAGAGTCCCATTTACAAACCAGTTGACCAAATGAGACGAAACAAGTATCGATGGAAAGCTTGTGAAAAATCAGATTCAATGAAACAATCAAAACATAAATCCGATGAAAATGAAAAAATAATTAAATTGTAAAATACTTAAATGAAATCATAAAAGATGCCTAGCCAAAAAATTATAGAAAAAGTCCCCATTATTTGAGTCAATAAGTCAAAAATGGGGGGTGTTGGCTTTTCCCTACAACAAATCCACAGAAGTACATACCTTTAATTATATGTCTATGACACCATTAAGTCACAGGCAGAGCCTTTGAGCATTAATGGTTTACAAAGTTAAAGTTAAATGTTGCATTCCCAAACAACCAGAATATATACACAAAGTATGCTTGATCTTGATTTTTACCTGAACTTATGAAGGCAAAACAATAAGTTATTTATTATTGAAGGGCAACCATTATTCGCTCCAACTCTCAACACAATTCACTCTCAACACACTTCGTTCTCAGCTCTCAACACCAAACAACAACAGTGAAATCTCTTAGTGAAATGAGGTGTAGCAACCAGCGTTTATGGAAAAAACAGAGGTTTTGTGTGGTGCCAAAAACATTCCTTCCAATTCCTATCCGCAAAAACTGCTGGAAAGACAAATAGTGCATCGTCTAATAATTGCAAGTGCATATTTCCCTATGATTGTACAATGTGTAACAGCAAGTGTGTCTTTCTCTGCCCAGGTCCCTTTCTTTGGGGCTTACCTTATCTTTTGACTTGCCATATTGTTCATTGGTAAAACCGACTATACAATTTCGTGGGTGAATTGCTCACACAAAAAAGTCTGGACGTGGGAAAGCCACCCACATCTAGCATAAGCGAATCTCTACCAAATTGACAACATTTTCACCTATTGCCATGAAGAAGGAATTTCCACCAAGAGTTATTCAATATCAAGAAGTAATACAATTGAATTCAAAGGGTAAATTACTAAATTTTTATATGTGCTCAATCAAGTAGCCAATTTTCATAACTTACTCTTTTCATACGAACATATCAAAGCGCACTTGGGTTTGCTCACACCGACACTTTCCACTGAAACCATATCAGGAATCTTTTATTCCAAACTAGCTGTCATAACAAATAGATTTCTACGACTGTCGGGTTTGCTCTCACCGGAACTTTCCACTGAAACCATATCATGAATCTTTTGTTCCAAATTAGCCGTCATAGCAAAGAGACCGTCATGACTACCGCCAATTCCAATTTCCGTATGGGAATGCTGGAACGTTGCTGATTTAAGCCTTAACAGTTCCAGAAATCGTCTGAAATTTATTTTTTCTTTCCCACAAAAAAAGGAACGTTCTTGTGCAGCTCCAAAGTTCCACGAAGCGTGGGAACCACCGAAACGGGTTTCCTAGCTCTCAGAAATGATTCTCATGCAAAATATATAATATATTATATATATATATATATATATAATATATATATATTTAGATTTTTTTAAAATATATATAACTTGGATTTTTCTAATATTATTGCATAGGTGTGTATTATTAATAAGTCCCTAGTGCTTTGAATATCTAAAATATGCCCAAAGAGTTTAAAAATATAAACAACTTACCTACATATATTTTATATTTTGAAGCTCTCATGCATATCAAATAGTTGCATATTATATATATTTTTAGACAAAAGTTTGCATTATTGATATAAATACATAAACAAAAGAAACCCTCAAGTGGATCATCCTTGAACCATGATCATATTTTTATTCTTACAATCATGAAGAAGATTAATATCTCTTTAAATTTGTTGAATGGTTATAGTATGATTTGATTATGAAATGCACGACCCTAAAGAATTCTATTACCATTACCACTATTTACATCAATGATACCATTACTTCCTCATGACAAAAGATAAATACTATTAGAAGTGAAACTAGAATTAATAGACTTATGCAATACTCGACTATGCTTCAAGTGTGCCTATGATGTGGTTAGGATTGGGTTGGTTCCTTTGAATATTTGTATTATCATGCTATCTTGGAGGATGTCTTCTCTTTTAAACAAGTGAAGCACATTTATGAGTACATCAATCTATTACACGTCTTTTTCTACTTCCCTGTTCTTAAGTCCTTTCATACTAGGGAATTCTTATTCTTAAGTCCTTTCATAATAGAGAATTCTAGCCTGCATCTTAATTTGACCTAATTTTATTCATTTTAATGTATCAATGTTCCCTTGTAACTATATTCTCATAAGACTATTTTTAATGTTAATCTTTGATTATTGAATTATTAAATGACAAACCTCCCTTCTTTATTAACTTTCTTTAATTTCCAAAATCTTCATTCTTTTCTTCCCTCAATAATAATGGCCTTCTCCCGCTCATCATTCATCATTTTATTACAGTGAGTCACCACTAATATATGATCTTTCTACTTTTGACAACACTTTCGAGAATACTTTATCTTGCTTTTCCTTGATACCTTTATATTTCACACCCTCATGAGTGCCAACTCGAGGTCGACCAACCACAATGCATGCATGGATCCAAGGGTAACATTTCTTCTCACACCACCGACCTTTTTAAAGATGTAGAAATCTCTCCATAATTAATATCCTCGTACAACACATCACTCCATACCTTTATCACATTAAGTCACCACTAATATATGATCTCTCCAATTTGGGACACATTCAAGTGACCTCCCTTGAATATTGCTTCCTCCATGATACTTTGTATTTCACACCCTCATTATTCCAAAACACCAATTCAACCGCCAACACAAAAATCGTCGTGTTTACTTATTCGAAAAGTAACATTCCTTCTCCCACCAAGATCTTAAACACGTTAAGATATCCATCCATAGTGTTCCCCTCGTCTCCTACTATAAATATTCCTCTATTATGTTCCCCTTGTATGCTACTGAAATTAATCATATATTATATTATAGAGTACGATAATACGATTTGTAGGCTTATGCCACGAAGACAATAATGAAACCTTAGATAGTTAAAAAAAAAAAACGATTTGTGGAGGTGATGGGATGATCACGTTGTTTAGAAGTGAAATTAAATATTTAAAACGTGAGGAAATGTTTTTAATAAATTATAACTTATTAGAGACTTATTATCCCTCACGGCCCATAGTGTAATGCCCTGCGGTTATGGAGCCGGGCGCGCGCTCTCCGAACTTAGAAAAATGACTAAGGCATGACCGTCGTTTATAGGCAAGCTAGAACGCAGAGGAGCGATGGGTGAGCCGACTTGAGGAAGGGGTGTCGCACATCGGTTGAGGGCATTGGCGTGCGGATGAATGATGGCGTTTGGTGGGTCGGCCAAGAGGAGGTCGCCACACATGAAAGGGTATAAGCGTTGGTGGAGCGCTTGGTTGGAGGATCATCAACGAACATCGCACAAGTCTTCATCACATGAGAAGTGCGCAAGGGTAGCCGCAGCAAGGCGCAAGGAGATGCGCCCGCCTGCCGGGCAAAGGCACACGAGATAAGGTGAAGGCGCGGTCGGTTGAGGGCGCGGGTGAACTGCCCGCCCGCTGGGTAGACGTGCACAAGTTGAGGGCGCGGGTGAACCGCCCGCCCATCGGGTGAGTGTGCACGAGGTGAGGGCGCGAGTGAACTGCCGCCCAGTTGATCATTCAGGGCGAAGGCGCGGGTGAACCGCCCGACCGCCGGTTGACACTTCGGTTGTGGTTTATGCGGGTGTGCATGGGCGCGCCCGCCCGTTCGGGCAAAGTTGTGTTGTTGTATTTTGGGTGAGAGTTGTGGTGTGACCGCCGTGCGCTCTTGCATGGGCGAGTGCCCAACCTCGTTTATGAACGCCGGTGGAGCGACGCTCCTGGCCATTGTACTATTTCTCGCATATATAATAAAAGTTCTTCTCTTGCATATTGTTGGTGTTCTTGTTATCGTTTATCATGTTATTATGATGGTTTCCACACATTATAATGTATTTCGGTTAATATGAATGAATGAAGGCGTAGTTCGTAAAGTAACATAATAATGGAAAATGTTGGTTACTTAGGCGGTGTCGCACCCGAGCAATTAAAGGAAAAAAGAATTGGGGGCGTGACAGGTGGTATCAGAGCAGGTTCACAAATGGTGAAGCAGTTGCTTGATGATGAACGCAGTGAACGGGTATGTATGCAAGGACGAGTTATGGAGAAATCATGGATGAACAGTCTGGGTTTCGTGGACTTGATGGTCCGTGGCAAGACCATTCAAGCTCTTGTGGACACAGGGCCACTCATAACTTCATGACGACACGGCTGGCAAGAGAGGTCGGACTGATGATCCTCCCATCGAACATGGAGGTCAAGGCAGTGAACTCTAGAGCTAAGGTAGCGGGTTTGGCACACGAAGTGCCGGTGCAGATAAAAGACTGGAAGGGTCAGTTGGACTTCACGGTGATGGAGATGAACGACTTTGATATGAGACTTGGACAGGATTTCTTGAAGGGCAACAGGGCTATTGTTGTCCCCTTCTGTGATGAGGTGGTGCTGGTTGGACAGTCACAAACTTGGACTTTGCCCACTCATAGGCAAAGGAGGGAAGTCAAGGTGCAGCATGTTTCTGCACTAAGTTTGGAGAAGGCTATGAAGGAGTCAGATATGGAGACATATGCGGTGATGTTCAAGGGAGTCGAAGGTGATGGAGTGGGGATGCCTGTTCCAGCTAAGATTTCTGATTTGTTGACCGAGTATGTGGATTTGATGCCTGATGAGCTACCGAAGAAGCTTCCACCAAGGTGTGCAGTGGACCATAGCATTGAGCTTGAACCAGGGAAGCAACCCCCAGCAAGAGCACCTTATCGTTTATCAGGGCCTGAGTTGGAGGAATTGAAATGACAGCTAAAGGAGTTAGCTTATGCAGGTTTCATTAGACCTTCAAGGTCCCCTTATGGAGCTTCGGTATTGTTCCAGCGGAAGAAGGATTCCAATGAGCTACAGATGTGCTGTGACTACCGTGCATTGAACAAGCAGACTGTGAGGAACAAGTATCCTTTGCCATTCGCTGTTGATTGCTTTGACAAGCTTGCAAAAGCCCGAGTGTTTTCCAAGCTGGACTTGAGGCATGGGAATTATCAGGTGTAGATAGCTGAAGGAAACGAGAAGAAGACCACGATAGTAACAAGGTATGGTAGCTTTGAGTTCCTTGTTATGCCATTCGGGTTATGCAACGCTCCTACTAGGTTTTTCACTTTGATGGATGATGTTCTACGACCATACTTGGATTCGTTCGTAGTAGTGTACTTGGAAAATATAGTGGTGTATAGTGACAACATGGAGGATCATAAGAAGCACTTGACGATGGTGTTCGAGGCATTGAGGGAAAATCAGTTGTTCTTGAAGAAGTCTAAGTGTGTGTTCGCTCAAACTGAGATTCCATTCCTTGGACATATTGTTGGTCAGGGGTACATACGGATGGAGCTGAGCAGAGTGAAGGCGATCGAGGAATGAGTTGAACCGAAGAATGTCCATGAGATGAGGGTGTTCTTGGGCATGACCAACTACCAACGGAAGTTTGTAGAAGGTTACTCCAAGGTGACATCGGCACTGACAGACTTATTGAAGAAAGACAAGAGGTGGTGTTGGACGGATAAATGTAAAAAGGAATTTGATGACCTAAAGAGGAGGATGGTTACAGCACCGACACTGAAGTTGCCTAACTTCGGGAGACCATTTGAGGTACACATTGATGCTTCATATTTTGCCACAGGAGGGGTTCTTATGCAGGATGGGCATCTAGTGGCGTATGAGAGTCGGAAGTTGCAGGATAGAGAACGAAGGTATCTGGTTCATGAGAAGGAGATGACTGTGATCATCGACTATCTTCATGTGTGAAGGCATTTCCTGATTGGGAAGTCGTTTGTTGTTAAGATTGACAGCGTTGCAGCAAGTTATTTTGCATCACAACTGAAGCTTTCTACGAAGCAAGCTCATTGGCAAAACTTCTTGGCAAAATTCGACATGTCTATTGAGTATAGACCAGGTAGACACAATGCGCTAGCAGATGACCTTAGTAGGAAGGGACAACTTACAGCATTGGAGGGTGAAGACCAGGCAGCAAGGAGAAGAAGTCGGGTTCAGATGTCAGAAGAGATGCAAAACAAACTCAAGGAAAGTGTTGAAACCGATACTTTTGTAGGTTTTAATCCCGTACAGAAATTACCTGCATACGAATTCTAAATCACAAGAAAAATAAAAATGCGAGAGCATAACACATAAAACACATATACACAAAGATTTCCCACTGGATCTCAAAACCGAGACTACCAGATTGATTTTTCATTATATTCCTTTCAATGTTACAATACATAATTATACATGTCGAAGCATCCAATACCATGGACCGAAAACCATCGCGTCCAAAACCATGGACCGAAAACCATAGGTAGGTTCGCCCAACCTAATATAGGGTCCAAAAAAAAAAAATCTCAGGGCGTTGCCCCGAACCCCGTAGAGGGGGGCTACCCGCCCCCCTCAAACCCCCGGACAGGGGG
>APFE030745462.1:0-12765 GCA_000404065.3 Pinus taeda
CACCCCACTTTAATAAAGACCCACTTAATCATTTATTTCCAAAGTCACTTTTCATTTCTAATTTTACATTGACTTTATTAAAGTCACTTTAAAATTAGACTTTAGTAACTTTATCACTTAAAGTCACTTTTAAATTAGATTTGACTTTATAAAAATTATAAAGTCACTTTAGGAGAAAAATTAAATTCTTTTGGACACTTTTCCCTAGGCCAAAGATCAAAGCCTTAGGAACCACCTGTCCTCCGGTACCAAATTTCAACATTTTCTAGGCTTGTTGGAAAATGGAAGAATTGTTTGTATCAGCGATGTGTGCAAGACAAGTGTAACCAGAGGTCGAGTGGAAATAAAGAAACTCATGTGGGAGGTGAAATCCATTCCCACAATTAGACCAAGGATCCATTCCTAATTGAACCAGGGAACTAGATCCAATCCTCCATGTGAGACCATCCGGAATATAGGAGAGTGAGTTCATAACAACTCTCCAAATGGTTGAGATGTTGCCCCAACTCCAAGAGGGTTGCCTGATCTAATCCAAAAGATGTAGGGGACATATGTATTTCTTTATGACCACCTCAGTCCACAGATTCTTGGTCGTGATGACATGCCATCCCATTTTGGTAGCTAAAGCTTTGGTAAAGGCAACAAGTTTTTTCATACCCCAACCTCCCCATTTCTTTGGAAGGGAAATGTGGTCCCATTTGACCCATGCATATACATTCCCTTCTTGTTTCCCCTTCCATAAGAATCTGTAGCACAACTATTGTATTTTGTTCAATATGCCTCTTGGGATCCAAGCCGAAGACACCTAGTACACCGGAGTGGCTTATAATACAGATTTGATGAGAGTAGGACGACCAGCGCGAGACAACCATCTGTGGTGCCAGATATTTAGTCGCCTTTAAATTTTAGCCACAAGCCATATCCAATCAACAATCTTATATTGTATAGGTTTGAGCCGAAACCCAAGGTATTTAATACCTTCTTCACATGGGAGAACAAAAAAGGAAATTATTGGCAGACATAGTGAATTTCATGTGGTGAACAACCAGTCACAGTCAATTTATGACGATTTCATTCCATACTAGTTGCCAAGAAAAAAGATCTGAAAATAGTCAAAGGGATTGTGGTATCACCAATTGATCCATTTAGGAAGATTAGTACATCATCAACAAAAAGTAAATAAGTATGCACCGATTGGTGATTTTGATACCCTGTAATCTACCCAGCCTTTCCTCCTCAGTTATAATTCAACTCAGTCCTTCCATGACCAACAAGAAAAGTAGGGGAAAGAGTGGACATCCATGTCTAAGTCCTTGCTCAGCATGGGAAAAAGGAGAGGCATAACCATTAATGAGAACACTATAAGAAACAGAAGATATACAACACATGATCCATTGGATGAAACCAATGGGAAACGCTAAATGTGTCAAGAGCATTCTCAGGCAAAGCCAACTTGTACGATCAAAAGCCTTTGCTAAGTCAATCGTAAGAATCATACCTTTGAGCCTCTTGATCTTGATGGAATATAGGACCTTCTGTGCAGTGCCAACTGCTTCATGAATTTGACAAGGATTGAGGAAGGCAAATTGTTCCAGGGAGATATGTTCAGATAGAATAGGCTTAAGATGATTGGCAATGATTTTGGCAATAATCTTGTAATTATAATTATATAGAAAGATGGGCCTGAAATCATTGAAGGTCAGAGGAGAGTCAAATTTGGGTATGAGGGCAATGAAGATAGAGTTGAAGGCATCATACATGCATCCAGTAGCCTGGCATTCTTCAATAACCTGAAGCGGGTCATTGCCCAATACTTCAAAAAAAGAAAGATAGAATTCAATTAGCCATCCATTCGGGACAGGGATCTTATCTTTCTTGAACCATTTGAGGGTTCCTTCCAATTCACCCATAGTTACAAGTTTTGTGAGATCCTCATCAGCTTCTTGATCATCAAAATTAGGAAAAAAACCAACCACTTTGATAATTTCAACAACTGTAGCTTCTTGGGGCGCTTTAAAGAGCCTACTAAAATGAGAGGAGTCGAGAATGGAAAGATGATTAAAGGATTGGACGCGATGACCAATCTTATCCTCCAGGTGCCAAATCGTATTGATAGCACGACACTGATTAGCAAATTGGCGATAAATTTTAGTGTTGTCATCCCCAGATTGAAGCCAAATGGCATGACTCCTTAGTCTCCAAGTCTCTTCTATGTCCTTAAGAATTTTGGTTTGCTCTGCTTCAAGATATATAAAGCGCTCTTTTGTCTCAGCAGATTCAAATCCCTTTCCATTTACTCTAGCCAGGTTTGCTAGTTCAAGTTCAATATCAATTAGGTGTTGGTCATCCCTGGATATTTTTTCCCTAGCCCAATCAATAGTTTTGTGCTTGAGGTAGAGGAGCTTCTTAACAAAACATTCAGTATGGGATTCACCTGGAGTTAGGGGATGGGATTTCCAGAAATCCATGACCATATTGGTAAAGTTTGCATCCTTTAGCCAAGTAGAATTAAACTTGAAGGGGGCTTTTGGCTTACAATCAGCATTTTCAAATTCAAGATAGATTGGAGAATGATCGAATAATCCCCCTGATCCCACCCATTGTCAATACAGGGAAAACTAAATGAGTAGAGATTCTTTGATGAGGAATCAATCCAATCTATGGGCTAGCATAACTTCCCCAGTTCTTCTGTTGCACCAAGTAGGATGGGGTCGAGCCATATGAATATCGATAAAGTGGTGTTCATTCAGGAGGGTGCTGATGGAATCAGAGAAAGGATCCACTAGTGCATTTCGCCCCCACGATTCGGCATGGCCAATAGAGAAATTGAGCCCCCCCCCCCCCCCCAAAATGATATTATCATCTTGCATGAAGGATGAATTTATGAGTTTTTCCCAATAAGTGGCACGATTAATACATGATCTATATATATTTATCATTCTCAAGTCTCTCCCGAAATCAAATGAGAAAAAAACAACCCCAATAAATCCATCTCCCCCCCCAAACATTTAGCATCCTGACAACCCTAGGATTATATCCAAATGCAATGCCTCTAGATCGGCCCTGAACATCAAGGGCATGAAAGTGTCAACCAGTAACAAGGGCTTCAAGGGTAGTAATGATATGATCAATGAGTGCAAGGTTTTCCTGTAAAAAAATAAATTCCACCTTCTCAAGTTCAAGCAATCTCTAAAAGGCTAGTTTTTTGGCAGGACTAGCCAACCCACGACAATTAAAAGATAACCACTTTATGGAGGACCAGAGGTAGGGGAGGTCAAAGCCCTAAAGACCCTACCAATGGGGAGTTGTCGGCCTTCTGCTACATCCAGACCAGCTTGGATGATAGCTTTGGACATATGAGAGTGACAAGCCCTAGACGGTTTGGATGTTTTTTTTGGGGGGGGGAGGGGAGGGGGGGAGGGGGAAGGACGATGCCAAGGCCGCAGCAATCATCCGAAGAAAATTTAACCGTCGAGCAGAGATTATAGGACTGACTCAGTCGAGAATCCATGAAAGACTCAGAGGGTTGAGCAAATACCAGGACATCAAGAATGGTAGGGAGAGTGTCTAAGAAGATGGGGGGAGATGAAACAAGGGAGCAAGTAAGAGGAGTGTGTAGAATGCAAGTGCAAAGATGTAGCGTGTTGAAGATGCAATATGAAGAGATTCAGAAATAAAGGGAGTAAAATGAGGGTGAGTGAGGGAAGGATTACCCGAAGATATGGATGTCGCGGCTGCCCAAGATCTCGTGACACAAGGAGAGGGTGGACGAACAGGTTCTATGCCCGGTCCATGCCCCAGATCCTTTGTAATAGGGGGGCGTCCAGCATGCACTGTAATCCTCTTATTCAGTAAGCCAAAAGGTATGTCTATTGTATTGCTTTTAGGTTGTGTTGCGGAGGCAAAACTGGAAGCAAGTAAAGGGAAATCCTTGTAGAGGTGGTCAATCTTGTGAGAACGATGGCATCTGTAAGGAACCCCTCGTAGTCAAGAATTTGAAGATGACTGGTGTTCTGCCACTGAATGTTAAGATTTTCCTCTAATCCTTCCCGAGTGTCAAGATGAATAAGGATGCGTGTCATGGCCATGTTACCAATTACTTCATATGATTTGTCATGGTCCAAATAAGTTCCCAGAGTGTTGCCAATACACTTGAAAATATCTTCTAACCATAAATGTAGCGGGAGCCCAAGCAGAGAAACCCAAATAGGGTCAGCCCCTAGATGTTCAAGATTCGAGTCAAAAAGGGGACTCCACCACTTGAGCAACACCGGGGCGAGCTCAATATGCTAGTATTTTGATAAAACCTAGGGGATGTATTCAGGCGCTGGAATCGAAGTGCAAACCATCCCCAAGATAGAGTGACCATGGACAGAAGATCTTCGAGCACTTGTCCCCATATCTCCAGTATCCACTGTTGAAGGTGAGCCGTGTTGTAAGAGTTCCCTCGCACAAACCCTACCAGAACTATGTTCGCGGTATCAAGTACATCCCTGATCTGCAATCTGTCACCAAGTATGAGCGAAAGCTTTTTATTTCGGCCTTAATACCCTTGAACTTCTTTGTCATCCAGGGAATTTTGCCCGTAGGGGATGAGATAGGGACTTCTGAGGCAGAACCCTAAGCAGTAGATACCCTAATACCTTCTCTTAGATCAAGGGGCGGAAGGGAGGAGCCCACGAAGAAGCCAAATGTGATAGGGTAAGACACCAAGGGTGTGGGGAAGGAAACAGGTGGAGCCGCAGAGAGGGGGAGGAAGGACCCAGGTTCGTAGGGTTAGATGGTAAAGGAGCCTCAAATGAGAAAGTACCTAATAGATCTGACGAGAAGGAAGGGCTAAGGGGTTTACAGCAAGAAGCAAGACACTACAAGGAATCTGACGAGGGAGGGGAAAAAGAGGAGCCCGGGAAAAATGATTCTTCAGGAGAACCCGTGAATGAAAAGGAGGAGGGTGAAGGGCCGACCGACGACACAAAAATTTGAGCTAAGGCACATGTATGAGAGAGAAAAGGCGTTGAAAAAGCCCTAGGTTCTCCCACCAAAGAAGATGAGAGTTGCAAGGAGATGGGGGAGGTAGCAACAGGTAGATGAGGTGGCGAAACCGTCCAAATGGGCACCGAGTCGTAGGGGTCCTCGGAATAATCTACCAAGTCATCCTCCATCTGATCCGGAAGACAGTGATAGGTGATCCACAAAAAATGTTTCCTGCCACCAGATGCCAAAAACCATTGTGCAGTAGCATCGTTACAATAACCCTAGAGCAGGAACCAGTGCATGTCAGCGAGTAGCAATAGACACCAAAACAGACAGGTTGAGATCTTAGGCAAAGTTAGTTGCAGCGTGGACCTTAGCACGTTGAAGGTGCATATCGGAGTTCAACAGAGCCATCGCCTCCCTCCAAGAATTCATATTATTAACTTGTATATAGGTTTTGTTATAATACCATGGGCCAATACCATGATTTATCAATACCACACGCTGAAAAATCATTGCTCATTTCACAATAAAAAAAATAAATAAAAAGTAAATATTTTAGACATTACATATAGCATTGATTACATAGAGCAAAAAAACCTCCATCATATAGATGGAGGTAAGGAGAGAGAGGGAAAAGGAGAGAGAGAGGGGGGGGAGAGAGAGAGAGGATAGAGAGAGGAGATAGTGATAGAACAAAGCCAGAGATAGAGGTAGAGAGAGATGAAGTGGAAAAGTAGAGATGGAGAGAGAGAGGGGGGATAGGAGGGAAGATAGTGAAGAGAGGTGAGAGAGGGAGAGAGAAAGGAAACAAAGAGAGGGAGACATAGAAATGGAGGGGGGAGAGAGAGAGGAGAGAGGGAGGAAGATACTGATAGAGTTGGAGGGTAGAAAGTAAGAGATGGAGGGGGAGAGAGATGGGAGAGAGAAGACTTGAGAGAGAGAAAAGGAGAGAGGGGTGGAGAGAGTAGAAAAGGAGGGAAGATAGAAAAGGGGAAAGATGGATCCAACCTAGATATAGTATGTACATATAAAACCAATGTAGGTCCATCTTAACCCCATATCTATGAGGGGTCAAATCTCTTTTCACTTTAAAAAAAAATCTTGCATGTTAAGTGATTTAAGCCATCTTGGTCTTATTATTTCTATTATGAACTAATTGATACTTTTTTTTTAAATTGAAATATTTTATTATAGTCAACATATTTGTTGTCCACGGGCGCATCTTAGGATATTTGAACCAACTTGGTCTTATTATTTTTATTATGACCTAATTGATATATTTTTTTTGAAAATTGAAATATTTTATTATAGTCAACATTAACATATTTTTTTTTCCAGAAAGTCTCAAATAGACAGTGATCGAGGTGATATATTGGACATGATAAAGATGTAGTCCTTCCAAGCTTTCTCTATATACATATATGACACTAATACACTAATATTGAAATAAACCAACCTAGATCCATCTTAGCCATGGATCTATCAAGTGTCGAGATGAATCAAAACTCTTGAGATGCAAACCTCTTTTAAAGTGAAAAGAGATTTGATCCCTCTCGACACATAATAGATCCGAGCTTAAGATGGATCTAGGCTAGTTATTTTTTAATTAAGTCAAATGTTAAATGTACGCAACAAGTTATACCAATACACCTCCACCATATTGGACTCTATACCAACCTAGATCCATGAGAGGAATCAAATCTATTTTCACTTTAAAAGAGGATTGCATCTCAAAAGATTTGATCTCTCTTGGTAGAGATGGATATAAGATGGATCTAAGTTGATTTAATCACTCCATTTACTTAAGATATATTCCATATGAATATCATGGGTTGTTATAAACCTAAAGCTCAGAAACCACTAGTAATTTGACCAAGTCAAGTTTATCTTAATTGCCTAACAAAAATTAATAAAAATAATAATATCCTTAAATTTTAAATTTTATTATTTTAGTTTGAAATAAAAATGTTAGATCTTAGGCTTTTGTGATCCATAATTTAGTAAGCATGTCTTTCGGATTAATCACATTAATAGTATTATTTGGTCGAGTTTTTGAACCAGCCAAAGGTTATTTTTATTTTATTGAGTTATTTTTATTTTATTTTGAATTAATAAAAATGTTTAAAAGACATTGCAACATCTCTACTTTTTTAAGGGTGGTTCATGGACACCAGGTGGCGGCGGGAAAAGGACAAAGGTTATTTTTATTTTATTTTGAATTAGTAAAAATGTTTAAAAGACATTACAACATTTTTACTTTTTTAAGGGTGGTTCATGGACGCTGAGTGGCCACTAAGTGGCAGCTACATCCACAGGAAAAATCCAAGCAGATCAACCTATCGACCAGACAAGCAAGGCCTAACCCCAAAGGCATCGAGGAGATTTGACCTCGTGACCTCCCAACTGGCGAGGTGAGGTACTTAGCAACGTGACCTCCCAACTGGCGAGGTGAGGTACTTAGCAATGTGACCTCTCAACTGGTGAGGTGAGGTACTTAGCAATGTGACCACCCAACTAGCAAGGTACTTAACAACGGGAACTCAACCAACTGAGCTAACCGCTGGGGCTATTACAATATCTTTACTATATTTTTTTTGTGAACTTGGTAGTATTGTCTCTAATTATACTATCAAACCATAATCAAGTTTTTCTAGTAATATTAGGTGACCTCAACCTGCCCATGGGAAACCAGGTTGGCCACCTGTGAATGTTAAAAGTTGTCCAAAATTTCAATAAGTCTTTTCTATATAATCCTTGCAACATTAGTTATTCTATCTATAATAAACATCAACTTAGGAAAGTAAACGCTACTTGTTATAAAAGCAAAATTTTATCTAGACCTTTGTTTTACTCATCTTCCAAGGAATCCAACGAGGCTGGAGCTTTAGTGTTGGATCCTGGCATCTCACTTCTCCTCATGTCCTGCAGGCTTTGCTCGATCCTGTTCAGTGCCAAGTTGTTTCAGTAGACTTGAATCTGTATTGTTGCTATCTCTATACGGAGATCTGCTCTGCTGGGTTCCTTAATTTTGGTTTCCTCCTGTGCCTCTTGTCCTTTGTTTATTTCATGTTTTTTGTTGAGTGTCATAGCTCGGGCCACTACATTCTTCATAACCCAGTATTGTTGGATTGTTTGTCTGAATAGAGTATGGCAGCCGCGGGTGTTCCCCGGGTCTTGTACCATGGCTTCCCACTCTTCTGTCACAATATCTTGGTTGGTGATGTTGTCATTTAGTTCCCTCTCCCATCTAGATATTTGCGCTCTCACCTCGGGCGGGTTACCAGCCATGTATGCATCGATAAGAGTCTTCATATGCTCCTATCATGTCTTCCTGCCTCGCTTGCATTGGCCTCTGCTGGAGGTTCCAACCCCCTAGTGGTTTGTTTCCCTGCCTTACCTGCTCCTTTGCTGCTCCTTTTAGCCACCTATTTTCCTTCTCTTGCCATTCTCGCTTTGTCTCGATAGCAATTTTCTTTGCCCCAATCTCTCTCCTCTATATGCTTGCTTTCTATAGTGCTCTACATGGTTCGGGCCTCCAAACTGTGTTGTACGCAGATTATAGTTATACCTAGAGCAATACCATAAGAAGTATCAGTAATATGAGTGTATACTCTCCATACTACCTTTTGTTTACGAGTATCGGGATTTGTCTCTCACTCAAATCCTGGTAGCGGAAGTTTGCCTCTCTTCTCTCTCAGACTTCCCCCTATCGACTCTTGAGAGCATTCTGTGGCCTCTCAAGTCATCTTCTCTTGGTTTCAGTGCTTCCCGGCTATCCTCACTCGAATTGTTTACTTTAGAAGTTCTACAGAGGGGGACCTTGTCCCTCTTCTGGTTTGCAAGAGGTATCCCCTTCCCGGTCTCGCTCCTCTCTAATGACTTAACTTGAATTAAGCCCCTCGATACCCTCTCAGTCTTATTCTGGGCATTCTAGTTAGGTTTCTCATTGTGCGAGTTATCCCTTAGCTTAGTTCTAGTGGTCTCTGGGAAAGTCTCCCCTCTATAAAGACTACCTGAATTATCCCTTCCATTCCTCAGGAACCAACTGGCTAGAGTTGGATTCGTTCTGCACTCTCTCTTACCATGATCGCTCTTATCTCCCCAGCCTCCCTTCTTCCCTCTTTACTCTTTTTTCAAAGGAATTTCTTTATCTTTTACATCTCTCTCCCTTTCATTATCGTTCCATAACTGGTTTTTGTTTTAGGAAACCCTGGTTTCGACTCTTTTCAAGTCCTGGCTTTCCCAAGCCTCCTTCCCCAGTACCTCTGGATTTAACATTATTGTAAATCTAATGTTAAGGGTATTGAGAATTACATACCACTGATTTGAGTTGATGCGGCTGCATCCACCGGCCTGCGTCCTTTTCCTGCGTCCACAACCTTTCTTTGCTCCTGCCCTCGCCCTCGCTCTCTACATGCAACTATCCTCTTTCTCACTTATCTTTTGTTTTAACCTGATGTCCCTGCTATCTTCCTTAACATCTCCCACTTTTCCTCCTAATTCTCTTGTCGCCCCTTCTTTCATTCCTACTCCTCAGAATGATGACCCTCTAGCGTTTCCTTCTTTGTCCCTCATTAACTCCCTCATGTCTCTGGCTGCTCCTGTCATGGGTACTTCTTTGTGCTCATGCCACTTGCCACCTCTAATCTTCTCGCCCTCACGCTTTCCCCCGAGCCTTCCTCTCTCTCTCTCCCATTCTCAATCACACATGTCTTCTTTCTAGGCCTTCCTCCTCCCTGCCCTGTCCTTCTTCCTACTGTCCCATTTCCCCACATCCCAATGTGCTCTCTGTCCTTGCGCCCGAGTGAATGATCTCTGGCATCTCCACCCACCATCGCCTTTGGCCCACTTCTCCCTCTCTGACACACCCCGATCAAGGGTTTTCCTCTTTCTCCTTATCTTTTTCTAGGATCTCCACTAGTTTCCTCATTCCCTCCATTTTTAATAATTCTTCTCCTCTTATATCCAGGTTTCTACCTACCTGGTCGCATCCCCAGTTTGCAAGATTGTCCGCTGCCACGTTGCCCATCCTTCAGACATGTGTTGGGATGATGTATCCTATCTGTCGAATTAGCTTGCTGATCTCTTAGACAAGCCTTGCGGTCCTCCAGATTTGGCTATTTTTTTCCCAGTGCATTCCTTGTTGGAGCTTCTTCACCATGTCTATTGTCATTTTCGATTCCCCTTCCACCTACAGTCTCTGGAACCTCTCTCTTATCACAATTTCCAGTCCCCTCTTCAGAGCATGAAGCTCTGCTTCATTGTTGCTTGCATTGCCGTAGTCCATAGCATATAATCTGATCGTTTTCCCTTTATCGTCTCTGAATACTCCTCCTGTCCCCGTCGCTCCGGGGTTCCCTTTTTCAGCTCCATCGAAATTAAGTTTGATAAATTATTTCTGAGGCCGTTTATAACATTTCGCACTCACCATTGGGGGGGTGATGCTTCCATGAGGAGATGTTTAACATACTGGGCTTCAAGTTCAGACCTATCAGTATTCTTTCTTCCTGTGGATTTGTTTTCCAATCCTCGCTGTACCATTTCTCTGCCAGTATCATTTCTCGTATATTCTGGATTATCTGTTTCCATCTTTCTTCTTCGGTTCTTCTTTCATCTTTGAAGATTAGATTATTTCTTTCCTTCCATATTTCCCATAATAAGAACCCCAGAGATAGTCTCCAGGCTCGATTCAGGATTGGGTTTTGGTAAGGCTTTTTCCGCTAATTATCCATTATTGTTTTCATATTGTTTGGGTTCCTGTCACTTACTCTGAAGAGTTGATTATGGTTTTTCCACAAGTTTTCGTTGTATCTGCATGCATTGGTCATATGCTCCATTGTTTCTGGTTGTTCTTTACATAAGTTGCATATTGAAGGTCCTTGCAACCCCTTTTTTTGCCGCTGATCCCATTTAAGTGCCCACCCATGTCGGAGTATCCACATGAAGAAGGCGATTTTCAGCCATGTCTGTTCTTGCCATATTCTATCCCATATATGTGTCCCCTATTGTATGTGATGTTCTTCTTGTAGATGATAGCCCTCTTTAATTGTGAACATCCCTTTAATCATGTATCCCCATCTTAGAATGTCTGACCCCTCTGCTTTTGCAATTTTCCAGGTTGCCATCTCTTTCTCATATAACTTTCATTTGAGTGTTTCTGGAGCTTCTGGCCAGTCCTGTTTTTGTTTCCACTTTCTCCTGTATTCTCCTGGTTCCATGCTCCAGAAATTTTTAATTGTTTGTTCACCATGGATATTGGTGTATTAGTATACTTCTTCTAGCGCAGGCTTGCTATTTAGTTTTTCTCTCTATTGCCACGCTTCTTCCCAAAAATTGGCTTTGTCGCCTCCTCTAATTTCCTAGAAACTATGGTTTCTGATCAAATTTCTATTGTTGAGGCTAAGTTCCAGATTGTTGATCCTTTCTTGTAGTCCTGGAGTCTCAGCTTTCCTTATGTTGATCTTGGCATGCCATACTTCCTTTCCCATAATTTCTTCCATGGGTCTACTCCTCCCTGGATCCATCTCCACCAGAGTTTTGCCTCCATGACCTAATTAAGGATGTATGGGTCTCTGAGTCCTAGCCCTCCTTTTAGGGGTTTGTTGAGCCAGTTCCATGACAGAAGAACCCATTTTTTCTATTCTAGGCCTTTGCCACAATAACTTTTTGAAGATGTCTATCATCTTTTGGCATATTGTTTTTGGCATTGCTTGACTGGTAAATTGGTAAATTGGAATAGATTGAAACACTAATCTCAGTAATATTACTCGACTTGGCATATCCAGTGATCTGAATGTCCAATTTTGCATTTTTCTTTGTATTTTTGCCAACAGGCGTTTCCAATTTGCCACCCTGTTTTTTTTATCATTTCGTTGGATTCCTAGGTATTTCGTGGGGAAATTACCATTCTGAATCCCATTATTCTTGCTAAGAAAGCTTGTGAAGGTGTTGTTGTGTTGAAGAAAAATATATCAAACTTTTCTTTGTTTATCTTCGTCCTTGAAGCACTAGTGAAGTCCATAAGAATCTCCATTAACCCTCTGGCTTCTTTGAGAGAAGCCTGCCCATACATCGTTATGTCATCTACGAATTGTTGGTGTGTTGGTGGTAGATCATTCCCCCATAGTCTAAGGCCAGTCTGTTGTTCTCTTTGGGCTTTCTCTTTTATATACCGTCTGAGCCCTTCTGCTGCTAGTATGAACAAGAATGGGGATAGCGGGTCACCTTGCCTGAGCCCTTGGGTTGCGTTGAACACCTTTGTGGGTGATCCATTAAGTAGAATTGACAGGACTGGAGTTGATATCATCGACATTACCCATCCTATCCATCTTGCATCAAAATCGAATGCCTTTAAAATTCCCTGTAGATATTTCTAGTTCAGGCGATCATAAACTTTTGACAGGTCTAATTTAACCATCATACCTTTGGTTTTTTGTCTTTAATGAATGAATTGCCTCTTGCGCCATCATTATGGCATCTATTATTTGTCTCTCTTTAACGAACCTTGTCTGTTCCTGAGATATTGTAATGCCCCACTTAAATCTTATCCTACAAATTTTGTTAATGTTTACATTATCTAAAAATATTGAGAAATATTGGTCTAATATAAAATTCATGATTTCCATTATTCAAATTCCCCACTTACCTTCTCAAATTGAATATTAGGTAGGATATGGTCTCCTTCGATTATTTCATAATATATGTAATCATTTCACATTACCCAATGTACCCTCACATTCATTAAGGAGAAGACATAGTCCTCTCCATCTTATCATCAATATATATATA
>APFE030745467.1:3847-21373 GCA_000404065.3 Pinus taeda
AAGGAAGTTTGAAATGAAGGACATGGGTCTCATGCACTACTTCATCGGGTTGGAAGTATGGCAAGGCGATGGGGAATTGTTTGTCTCTCAAGGCAAGTACGCAAATGAGATACTACAAATATTCTGCATGGAGAGTTGCAAACCCATGGAGACACCTCTAGCGACCAACTGGAGGAAGGAGGATGCCACTTCAAGTGAGGAAGTGGATGCTACCATTTATCGACAACTAGTGGGTTCACTCATGTATCTTGTGAACACACAACCATATATGTGTTATGTAGTCAACACTTTGAGCCAAGCTATGGTTAAGCCAACCAATTATTTTGGAAGGAAGCTAAGCATGTTTTAAGGTACCTCAGAGGCACTACCCATATTGGACTATGGTATAAACAGACAGAGGGAGTGAAGCTATGTGGCTTCACAGTTGCAGCTTGGTTAGGGAGTCCATAAAAAAAAATAGTACACGAGGTGGAGTTTTTAGTGTTGGGTCCACAATTGTTTCATGGTATAGCAGGAAGAAAATATATGTTGTGCTAAGCTCAACAAAAGAAGAATACATGGCTGCAAGTCAAGCAACATGTGAGGCGATCTAGATGAGAAAGATACTTATTGGATTATTTGGTCAGATGATGGATCCAACTGTGATCTTCTGTGGTAATCGGAGTTGCATCAAGCTCTCTAAGAATCCTATTTTTCACAATCAATCCAATCATATAGATATCTGGTATCACCATTTACAAGACTGTGTGCAAAGGTGGATAATGTTGCTTCAATACATTCCGAAAAAGGAACAAGATGCCGACATTTTGACAAAATATTTGTCAAGAGGGAAGTTCAAGTTCTATAGGTGCAGGATAGGGGTGGTTGATAATCCCTTTCTTGCTGAGAGGGAGCGTTGAAAATGCAGCAATAAATTCTCAATTTGATTTTGCCTTGATTAAATTGAGAAAATTCGAATTTCCACATCAACAAACAACTTGGATGTAGTTAAATTGTGTGACATGGCTTGTGTCACCCTGTTTACTCAATAAATTTGAGTTGGAGCAGTTAGAGTTCAGTTAAGCATGCGTGATTGCTAATTTGTAGCAATCAAGGTCAATTATCTCAAGTTTTTTTCAATTAAACTAGTTCCAACTGTTGGAGGAACTAGTGGAAGGTCAATTATGCTGTGGGACTTGAGTCAAACTCAGTGGTCATCCAGTTAACTGATAAATCAACAAAAAATAGCTAGCGCATAGAGAGAATTTGAGTTCCCCAGTTGTGGTGGAGATTCCAAGGCAGTGTAACATCAATTGTAGACTAGTCTTGAGTGTACATGTGTTGCATGTAGTCAATGACCAGCCTTGGGAATTGCACAATCCATTTTGGAGAAATTCCTAAATAATAAGGGCCTAATTTCTCAAGGAATTGCACACGGAAATAGGGGCTCAAGCAAAGGCATAGATTAAGTCCGGATCAAAGTTTCTTAGTGAGCAGAGAGATAGGTTATTCACTTGCAGGTTGTGCTCACTTAAGAAAAGCAATTGTAATACATTTCTATTCATCAAATTAATGCAAGTAGGCATTGGGGTTTTTAGTAGAATGATTTCCCTAGAAGAAATATTGTGTGAATGTGTGTTATTTCTTATTTCATGTCTAAATTTTTTGTTCTAAATTGTGAATTAACTTTCGCAGAGCAGAAGAGTAGGTTTGTGTCTTGTGATTTTGATTAAAACTTCATGAGCAATTGAAAATCTACAACATATTTTCTACACTAACTCTAATCTCGTAACTACGATCGATTTGATGAGTGTCCATGTAGCTCTTTTGTAAATATTGAGCTTTCTTTAACCTTGCCTTAATCGTGTTCATCTGAAAGAAATTCTTCCCCTTATGGTGTCAAAATGAAGCTTATATACAATGGAAAAGTCTGGCATTCAATGCACATAAAGGGGTTCAACATTCCCTCATTTTACTTGTTCTTACCATCTTTGCAAAGCATGCAAGGAAAGATGGATGGGAACTACTTGTCATATCATAGTCTCCCTCTCTAATCCAACAATATCCATATTTCATCATATTTATATTATAGTATAGATATCAACCTACGATAATGCAAAATTATGCTTGGAGGAGTAATATATATTTTTGTTGAACATTGGTTTTGACCCCCCACTATGAACTTTACACAATCATACATTGTAACATAGCACACACATGTATAACATGATGTGCCTTCTATAACACTTAGCAGCCCAAGTAAAGTATATACACAAAACTGACACATTAGTCCATGTACAAAATAGAATTTCCAAAATGAGTAACTGCATGTGTTTGTTTTCCTTTTTATTTATTTTGCTTCACGATTGGATGAAAGTTTAACAATATGAAATGCTTCACTTTTCTAATCCATTACAAGGGAGAAACACCACATAAGAACTGATCATATTGAAGTGTTAGAACTTTATATTAGTTACAGAAAAAATACAAGATGTTTACCCTTGTAGGTTCAACTATTTTGTGGTTGATTTGAGAAAACATGGCCCAACCCTCCATGAAGCAATCAACTATTAGCTAGCCGTTTCTGGTTGTCCCTTAATCAAATCATTAAAATGTTAGGGATAAGACTAGCAAACTTTCATAATTTATTTATCAAAATGAACATCTGCAACGCTCACCTAATGCACCTTATTTGTAAACTTAGTCTTAAATTCATTAGGATCCCTTAAATGTCTCATTTCATGCATTGCAACTTGAAGGGACATCATAAAGGAACATCTTCATGTTTGGCATCAACATTAGGTGTGAATTTCAATTTCCAATAAGACAAACAACATATCTCCTCGTAAAAGGTATAAACCATCAAACCACATAAGAATCCCCTGGTTGTAGTATATCAATTTGCCATAAATAACATATTTATTACAAATGCCAATGCATGCGTGCACTACCAAGATGTGGACAATCAAAAACATGATTGTAGTTACCATTATCACTCCATCGATATGGAGCATGTCCATGCCCATTTGAATAAAAGCCCTTTAATAATCTAACTAAATGCTTAATTATTTACTTTAATAAACTAACTAAATGCTTAATTATTTACTTTAACTAAATTCACGTAGGATTGTGTTGGAACTTTGGCATGAATAATCTCAACCATATCTTTTTCTATCATGGCATTACCTTTAAATAAATGATATCCATATCATAATTAACTTGCTGCAATACACAATCAACAATTTATGATTCAAATTCCCATTTAAAAGAAATTAACTAATGCTTCTTAATGATTTATTTCATCCATTCAAAAAAATTGTGTTGGCATACATAAGCTCAACTGTCTACTTCCTCATCACCTTTTACGAGTTGAAGAAAATATATTTAAATCATAGTTGGCTTACTACAATAAAAGAATGAAAATAATTAGTTTCCTTTTTCGAGTAATATTTCTATCTCTTTGGAAAGTCATTGGATTTTCCATGATTCAACATGACCCATCACCACTCTCAAAATTCATCATATTATTGTCAAATATAGCACCTTTGCATTTACGTCTAATGAATAATAAAAAATGTAGTCATGAACCTATAGATCATCCACACATATAATAGAGTTTATCTATCCAATAGAAAAGAGTAATCACATACAAATTTATAAATAGTATTTTTAAAGTTACTTGATCATGGAACATACTTTCATTACAAATAATGAATATTTTATTTTCTCCGAAATGCTTTGAAAGTCAAAGTCCCCTTGCATCTTCCTAAGAAGTTTGTTCAAAAAGCTTGAGGAGTAAATTTTCAAAATACATAATTGTGATAATAATAAATACACAATGTACACCTACTTAGTTGGAGAACCCTACAATCACAATACTTGAACCCTACAATCACAATACTTAATGTTGAAGTTGAGGGAGTAAGAACCCTATAATCACACTACTTAATGTTGAAATTATCACAATACTTAATGTTAAAGTTGAGGGAGTAAGAACCCTATAATCACACTACTTAATGTTGAAATTGAGGGAGTAAGAACAACAATGTGTTTCAAATTTTTGTGGTTTTCCCTCTTTACTACCTTTCTTCTATGCCATACATAATCATTTTTGAGTTTTCATTATTTCAGTGCCTTTCTTGGTAGCATTGTATAGGATTCTATTAGCAACTACCTTCAATTACTTATTTGCAAATGTTATAAGAATCTATAACAATGTATAAAAATTGAAAAATAGAATACTTTACATTTGGATAAAAAACATATGTAGTATGATGAATGTGATGGGATGACTATTACTCAATTCATGACTCAACCTACAATCTTGTGGAGTTTTATAGAAAAGCAATAGAATAAAAGGTCGAGGAGGAGGGGGATGGTCCAAAAAATGGGAGGGTCGGAACCTGTCACTGTTTTTCGTTAATTCTGAAAACCTGCCATAGGGAAACACTAAACTGCTAGATGCTGAACACACAAACTCTATATGATATGATTTTCGCATGGCTAAGTGGCTGGCTTTTTCTGCAACAGCACCTCGAGCTCTAAAACAACATTTAATGTGTTTTGGCACGGGCAACCCGACTAAGTTCAAGTCGACGGCTAGCCAGAATGCTGCTTCTTTCGTATATTATTTCCAAGGTAACAGGGATTTGACCACCGCTGCACCGGCTGCACAGACGGACTTGTTTCTAGGTAACAGGGATTTGACCCGTGACTGAACCAGACAAAACCAGCGGAAGTATCAGGTGGATTTTTCTTTCGCACACATGAAGCCGGGGCTCTGCGGGTCAGTTGAAGAGATTGACGGTGGGAAATTGCCTGTTGAGAAGCTGTGGCTCAGCGGCTTAGTCGAGAAGATTGCCGGGGGGAAATTGCCAGCTGCTGGGGAGAATAGTCCAGAGCTGATTGACCATAATTTAATTCAAGTGTTGGCCGAGGGCGTCACACTGCTCAGCTGGTGCTCCTATTTGCTGAACAGTGTTATCTGAGCGGAGTTTTCATTGGAGTGTTTGAGCGGAGTTTTCCACTACGGCCGGGATCAAGATCAGTTGGGCCCATTTTACCCGTGACTGAGACAGAAAATTTTGTTCGATATTTTGGTTTGTTTCCATTGGATTATATCGCTTTAGTATTCGTTACGCCGCTTCTGGGGCAGTTTTTAAGAATAATTTTCTTATAATGAAAAGCAAAGCAAATCAATAGTAAATGTCAATGTCAAAAGCGCAAGGAATTTCAAGTTTTGTGTGAACAAATCATTTAACTTAAAATTGTTTCAATGGAGAAAATATGAAAGTGGTTTAGGTAAATGCAAAGAAACATTGGGGCGTTTTAAAACTTAGGCTGGTTTGCCTTAAATGATAACAAAAAAAATAAGAGCAACAAAAATAAAGAAAAATCAACCATTTACAGTGTCACATTTACACCTTTTACTTGGTCATTAGATTTCTATGTCCAAGCAGTGATGAAGGCCAAGACAACACTGGAGATTTTGGAAGCCAAAGAACAAGAAATAGATGTTTAATGGAAGGTAATACAATTTTAAAAGAACAAGTAACAATGTTACAAGGGGCTTGAGAGACAGGGAAACAAGAATAAAAAATCATGAAGACAGAGTGACAAACCATGAAAGAATCAATATTAACAAATAAGGATGTGATAATTGCTAAAGCAACTTAGGTAGAAACACAAGTATCTCAGCGAACAGAGCTTTCGAAAGAGAAGGCAAAAAAAACAATATGAAAGACGATGCAACAGAAATCAAAGTTAGAGTTGAAGACACTAATGGTTACATAAGGACAAATGAAGAAGATGATGCAACTGCTCGTAGAGCGTAGTAAAGAGAACACAAAGAAAGAAAGGATAGGGAAACAAATTTTATTATCAGGGAAATAAGAGATTAGGGGAAGAATGAAAGTACTCTCAATTTGACAAGAGACTCTCTGAAAGAGAAACTACATTGGAAAGGGCAAATTTGCCAAGCAAAGAGGGTTTGGAAGATATGTGAAAAGAGACCTTGACCCATAAAAGTCACCATGGCAAGCGTGCAAGACAAACACCAACTCTTGGGCAAAAAGAAACTCTTGAAAGGCTCACATTTCTTCCTAGATGAAGATTTAACTAGTGAACAACAAGAGGAGAGAAGGGAAGAAGTGGAGAAAATAAGAGAAGTAAGAAATAGAGGGAAAAGGGCATGGTTGTACAATGGTAAAGCAGTTATTCCAATGTTTGGGCCTCCGGGCAAAACAGGGCAGCAAACTGGCAGTAAAGAAAAAACAGAGAATTCGATAATAGGGAGGAAAAAAATAAGATCAACATGGATGAAAAGGGGTGAAGACTCAAATTTGAGTCTTCTATGCCAAACTGCATAGCAGTCAAATCCTACCCAGGTCTACCTAAGTTTAGTTTGTTGGAATTGTAGAGGTTACCCTTGGAGGGGACCTGGGTTAGGGCCTATTGCGGAAGGTAGAGACATAAATTGTCTCACGGAAATTAATGAACATGATGGTTGCAAAATTCCCGCGTTTGACGGTTATTTGAAGTTAGCAGTTTGGAACAAGGTAGCAAAAAATAGCAAAGGGTATGGGGGATATTAGTTTTAGTGAAAGAAAAAGAAGGCCATTACATTCAGTTAATTAAAGAAGATGTAAATAAACAATATTTATGGTTCAAAATATCAGAGAATGAGAATCACATAAGAATTGCAGCGTGTTATTTTGCGCTTCAAGTCTCAAAAACTTACAAAAATAAGGGGCTAGACAGCAAGGATCCGTATGCAACTTTAAAGCAAGATATTGCCATGTACTCTTAGCAGGGAGAAGTTCTTTTAGTGGGAGATTCAATGCTAGAACAACAAATCATCAAGCTAGTATTCTTTGTTGTAAAGAGGATCACAATCCTATTTGACTCAGTGAAGAGAATCTCCAATGTGTGAGGTGTTCAGAAGATGACAAAGTTAGCAATCATTTTGGAGAGGAGTTGCTTACACTGTGTGGGGCTTTCAACTTAATTATTTGCAATGGTCTAGATAGATGGAAAAGCTCTGGGAACTTCACTTGCAACACATACAATGGGGCAAGTGTTGTTGACTTTGTGATGTGTTCACAAAGCTTGACAGAAAAGATAGACGAAGTTAAGATTGGAGAACATATTTGGGACTTAAAATCAGACCATAACCCAATTTATATAAAGTTATCATGGTTAGAAGAAACATAGAATTGGAGAAAAACCCAATGCTCTCGGCGATCATTATCAAGGGGCAAAATTCTTCTAGCAAAAGAAAATTGTATTATCTTCAAGACAATATTAGAGAGATTAATTTAAAAGGAGAAAACTAGTTTCAAAAGCTTCAACAATCATGAGTTAAAAAATATAATTCAAAGCGCACTTGAGAAGTGCAAAAGAGAAAAAAATAGGAAATCAGAATAAAATTGTTTTCCTGTAAATGCTTGGTTTGACGAGGAATGCAAAATGGCAAGGAGAAGATGAATGTAAAATTATATAAGCAGATACTAAAAATGAAAAAAATGAGTTTAGGCAAACAAGGCAAGAAGAGTTAATATATCTAAGCAAGAATAACCCAAAGCTATTCTAGTAGGAACTTCAACCAAGGAAGAAGCAAATCGAAAATAATATTACAACCAATCAATGGTTTGAATATGCAAAGCAACTCTATGAGAAAGAATCAGAGGCGGAGCCTCCCTCCAAGATCAACACAACTACAAAGCTCTTCACGTTACAAGAGGTGGAGATTGGAATCAAGAAGCTAAAAACAGGAAAGACAAAGGACTTGGTTGAGCTTCAAGTAGAGTATCTAAAATGGGGAATGAACACTTTTGCACCGCACATCATGGAAATATTCAACAACATCATTCAACAAGGATTCCCAAGGGGCTGGACAACCAGCCTAGCAATACTGGCTTTTAAAAGTGGAGACATTAATAATCCTTCCAACTTTAGAACCATTATGATCAATCATTTGTTTGCAGAACTTTTCGCCAGCATGGTAGAAAATAGAATCAGTAAGTGGGCAGAAGTAAAAGAAAATAGGGCAAGAGGACAAACGAGTTTTAGGCTGAAACATTCTACAGTGGATCATGGTATCACGTTGAAACACATTGTTGAAAAGGTTTGGGAGGACAAAGAAGAAGTATTTTGTTGCTTTGTTGACTTCAAAAAGGCATTTGACACAGTCCCTAGAGATAAGTTGTGGTGTAGAATGGAAGAACTTGAAATTCCTTTGCATTATAGAGCCACTGTCCATAGACTTTATGAAGAGGTGAAAGTCAAAATTAGAACCTCAATAGGTATTTTAGAAAGCTTTAAAAGTGACATTGGAGTCAAGCGAGGTTGTCCTCTATCTCCTACTCCTTTTGGTTTGTATATTGATAAATTGGAAGAGTGGCTAAATCTGCAAGGTGGAGATGGTGTTCGGTTGGGGAGTTTGTGATAAAGCTTCTTTTATATGCGGATAGCTTGTATTGATTTTTAAATCGGCCCATGGATTGCAAATGCACCTATATGTCCTTGAGCACTTTTGTAGAGTAGTGGGGATGCAATTCGATACTAGCAAGACCAAAATAATGATTTTCTCTAATAAAAGGAAGCATAGCCAACATACATTCTTCTTTGAAGGCAACATTCTTGAAGAAGTAAATGAGTACAAGTACCTTAGGATTGATTTCAACAACAAACTTATTTGGGAGGAATGCAAAAAGAAAAGAATTTTAGGAGGGTGGAAAACATTATATGCTCTTCAAAACAGATGTAGAGAGGCAGAGTGATGGGATTGGAGAACGACTAAAGCGCTTTTTGGACTTCTAGTTTGTCCAGTGATGCTATATGAGTGTGAATTGTGGGCTAGCAGCACCCCCGTCTCAAAATGGAAACAAATTGAGAAAATCCAAAAACGCTTGATCATGAGCAAGTTCAAAATAAAAAGTTTGGTATCTTATAACATAATGTTGAATGAAACATGAGCAACTCCCATCGAAGCAATTGCTATGGTGCGACTCATAAGATATCTAAAAGAATTAGAGCAAATCAGAGTAGGTAGATGGCCTAAAGTTATTTTCAATCAAGGCATGAGCGAAAGAAAGAAAACAGGGATGAAACAAAACTAATATGGATGCAAAAATTGAATATCTACCTCAATGTCTGTCCCACAAATAGCAAGGAGCTAAAGAATTTTGTTATGGAGAAGTTTCGTAAATAGGTATGGGGAAAATAGTTGGGTAGAAAGAAGAAGTACTAGTACTACATTGAGGAATTCAACCCTACGTGTGATCTACAATAAAAAGAGTTCATTGGAGCTAGCATTTTGTGGAGGGAAAAGGTTCTTATTGCTCAATTAAGAACCAACTTGCATCAACTTCGATGTGAAACAAGATGGTGAAAAAGACCTAAAGAAGCTTGGGAAGAACGGGTGTGTACATTTTGCATGTCTGGGGTAGTGGAATCGGAAAAACATTTCATTTTGAAATGTGATACATTCAAAGACATAGAAAAAGTTATGCCAATATGCTAGCATCGGTTTCTTGGCATTGTCTTTTCAGCGAGGGGATTGTTGGAAAGTTGGGCCAGCTCATCATCCATTTGAACAAGAAAAAGATTGAATTGCAAAAAACGAAAAGCAGAGAACTAATATCATTTCATTTCTTTTATAAAGATGAAAAAAAAGCACATTAAGGTGTTCAAAATTAGATCTAATTGCTAGATCTATTGATCTGAATGAGGATGAGGTAGTGCGCTGAGAGAAAGAGTTTAAAATTCCTTGGGATTTGTGCCCTACCTAAAAGTCAAATTCAAACATAGATGAATCGCTAAAAGTAAGACTGAACTAAACTCAACCTGCTATCTACTTTAACAGGAGATTAAGTATAAGAATAACCTTATCTTATCCTTACAGCACATGCATCCACGCATGCGCCCTAACAGCTGGAAGCCAATTTAGTGTTCCACCCTCTGGTCTTCTTATTGCTGTACCAAGGTCTAATATCTACAGATTAGATTTGCCACTGTTGTAACGAAAGGCGCCTAGATCCTCTGTACATGCTCCAGCCCATAGAAGACCATCTGAGGTACACACTCTAACAAGAGAGTACCTAGAAACTTGGAGGAAAGTAAAAGATGCAAAGGGAGTGCCTGGAAATTTGGAGGAAAGTAGAAGTAGTAAGATGCAAAACCATAGTAGAAGGGGAGATTCCAAGAGAAAAATAAACTTGATTGATGATTCCAGCACTACAAACAAAAGAATGCATCTACATACAACAAACAGAATATACCTTGGTAGGGTGGGATTATCTCTGTATAAGGACATAATTGACTTCAAGGAGCAATGTTGAAGGCTAAGGCACTCAATTCACTTGTGCAAAGGAAATTGGATTTTACACAGGACTTGGATAGGGCCCAAGGGTGATGAAGCATCCAGAGGCCTTATGGAAGTTATTTTCAGATAATGGTGGGGATAGTCTACTTAGAGTTGACTCTTTACAAGGCTACAATACTTTAGGAAATAACTAAAGGAAATGCTGCCTATGAGAAAACTTTTTCCCGAAGTCTGATCAAACAAAATGCATAGGCTCAACAAGAGAAACCTGCCTAGCAGTAGACTCAGTCATCATGGAAGCAGAAACAACCAACTTGGCAGATATATTGTTCTGTTTTGAAAACGCCCGTGTTGATTTTTTTTTAAGGTTGTTATCTACTATTTTTCCTTGTTAAGATTCCAATAAAAGAGAGAGTTTGAAAGATATCTCACCCTATATCTTATTGAACGAATCAAGAGTCAGTCTGAGCTAAAGGATATGCACATACTGCATTAACCAGATAGAAAGAGGGCTTGGAATTTGCATAATTAGGTCAACCTCAGCCTTCTTTCTCAACGAGTTAATTCAGAGAAAAAACTAAATTGATGAAATCCCACCTGCATTGATGCAAGGAGCAGCCATGGCATCAAATTCTAGAATACATGGCAAGATTGTATATAATAAACTTCTCCACATGCAATTATATGATTCCTTAAGTGTGCCAGGATTTCAAGCAAAAGAAGAAAAATGTGATGTCGATCTCAAAGCCAAATTAGGACTCCTAGATAGGAAAATGAATAAAAGAATTGAGCTTTCAAAACTGCCCTGTGCAGCTAGCATATTTGTATTCCTGTTGCTAGCTCACAGAATGACTGAATTTAAATCCACTAATATGTGAATTCAAGGATCTGTCACTTGAATTTGAGTAGGCTTTGTTTACAGTATATGAAAACAGTTTAAAAACGTAGGAAAATAAGGATCCCATCCATCTAACAAGGCTTTTAGTCCACACTAATCATTTGACTCAAGAGGATCAAGCATAAAGAAAGCTTGGCAGTAAAAATGGAATATATGATGTGCAAGATCCATTCCAGAATAAGACTAGACATTGGTTGGATACACATTAGCAGAAAATCCAGAACAACAAATCGAGAGAGAACCCTTCAAATTAATGTGTATTCCAAAAGATATGAATCATTTACATTGCATCAATGAAAGGGGCTGTTCATTTCATATCCCCCAACATCTAATTATTCATTACGACCAGATAAATATCAAGTCCTGACAACTTAACTTTATAGCTTGAATTTATTATCAAATAAAGTCTCTAACTTAAAAAACCTCAGTTACAAAGTATGACCATTTTTAACTATCCACTATCTCAAATGCCTCTACCTGGTCTCAGATTAAAAGATAGCATAATAGCTAGCTAAGTCTGGCTTGCGATAAACAACGTAGTCAGTTTTTCTTCAATGCTATCAGCCGTGTCGACTCTGTAGCATGAGCAGTGCTGAAATCTTAATCTCTATCTAACTCTTCATAATGCTAGGATTCAATTTTTCTAGCCTTAGACAAGTTGCTCCTATCAGTGCAATGTACAAAATAATTAAAAAAACAGAATACTCCATACTCGTATCGATACTAGAAAAATTTAAGTTAGCCTATATAAAGCATTTTCTTCATTTCTCGAAATTTCAGTCTTCTTTCAGCTATAACACAAAAAAAGGGCTGCCTGCAAAATTAATCTCTTTCATTTCAGTCTATCACAGCTTACAGTTTGAAGCAGAGCATAAAGAATGGCAGTGAAATAAATTATCCTCTTAAGACCACTGGAATTGTCATCCTAAAAAGATCATTGTGGTTGTGGTGGAGATTTGTTCTATGGATCCTAGAATGATTGGGCACAAGGTGGATCATAAACATCCCTGGCCAACCAATGGTATTGCCAGCCGTAAGGCAGGAAACTGTCAGCTGTTTGGTGGAAGCCATTACCTATTTGAAAAATATTGGACCTGTGGAAAGAGCTTCATCAAAGCATTAGATTCATACCAGATAACAAAATGAGAATTCCACCAATAAAGGGTATTAAAACGATGACATGTACTGCAGACTAAAAGCTTCCAAAATTACATTAACATAGTTGTGCAATTTACTTGGTTTGGACTCTAATAAAGTTATTTTCCGAAGGACTATAATACAATGACTAGCAAACCTTATTGGAGTAACTAGGAATAGAGACACCCTTCACAAGCCTATGGTGTTGCACAAGAATGGAAAATGGAATATGCTCAAATATTTTCTGAAAGTGTGCCCGGCAATACTAAAATATTAAATGACATCAAATAAGATTCCACGATGTTATTTTTGATGCTATAGATATACAAAAATTATCCATGTAGCCATGATGAATTACTTTGAGCATTTGGCTAGTATGGAGGACATAAATACTTGTGTAAGCTGGCAAAGTCAAGTTTCATTTGTAATTTCATGCTTACTTGGCACCCACATTCCGTGACAACCATTTTTGCTACCCCTCTTGTATATGTCACCGTGTATATTAATTCATGTAAATAATGTGGAAATACAAATAGTGACTCGGATGGAGGAGTGGACATAGATTCATAGAATTGAGGAGGAGGAGTTACTTGTGCTAAGTGTGAACTAAAGCCACTTCATTTAATTTACCACCTATCTTCCTGACAAATTTATGGCCCCGTTGATGCTAGAATTTCAATTGTGTATGGGAAGATTGCAGTAAAGAACAAGCCCATGATGTCCCTATTCCCATGGGATGTGTTGAGGAAGTCAACACACAAGAGAAGGGATGTGAAGAAAAGGGAAAGAAGTGATTGGCTAGGAAAGAAAAAGTGCCCACAACTGTTTTTTTCTCCACAATGTGAGTGGATGGAAGATAGGATGTCACATGAGAGACAAGGGTAAAAAGAAGTGCATGCCTATGAGCAGGAGTGCTTAGAGAAACAATGTGCGAAAAGCCTTTGTGGTGTGATTGGGAACTCATTCACTACACTCTGGTGTGACCCAGTGTGTGTATTGGTGTGGGATTTGGTCGAGAAGGCTTAGTGGAGATGTTGATTCATGTGATGCTTGACTCAGGGATGGAAAGCCACCCTTATAGAGAGATCATACTCCTAGACTGATAAAACCTTCACTAAACCTTGGGAGAATCCCTATGATTGTTTTATGAGAGACAGAGGGAGTCACTATGGTGCTTACTGCCTAGGAGCAATTGATAAACTAAATGGATAGTGGAATCCTCCTCTTGATTACCTGTCTCACTGATTGTTGGTGTGAATTCGATTAAGCATGGAACTCCTCAGAATCTAAATCCAACTCAGGGGTGGTCAACTACTAGAAAGATTGTAGTGTAGCTGACCTATGGTTGGGTGGAGAGTTGAAGTCCCTCCTTCAGTTGCCATGCATTTCAAGATATCAAGATAAGTATTCTTGGTTAAGTATGTTAGACTATAAGCTATGATATGTCTTATTGTTCTTATGACTAATGATTAATTTTGTGTCATTTATGTAAGAATGCTTGATTCACTATCTAAACATGGTTGACTAGCTAACTTGTATATCTATGGTGACTATGAGTTTCTTGAGATATGTGGATGCAACCTTTTTAGTCATTTGCAAGTTGCCTGATATGTCCCAGATTGGTGATCTGAAATGACTTAGGACTAATTATGATTTCATAAGTTTCAAACATCTTTATATATTTATAAGTTTGGGCAGCTCACTGCCATAACCATGATGGCAGGTTACATTATTAGTAGTTCAATTTATGTGTTGCATAAATTGAATAACTCTTTCTCAGAAAGGTTGTTGAAAACTTTGTATGATCATGGAGAATGCTTTGTTTTATATGCCTTCATGGTCATGATTTACTTATGGATTTATGTGTTTGTTGATATCCTCATGAATTACAAAGTACTTTACATGAATATACAAGGTTTCTTAATATGCTTCAACTTGCCTATCTTGAACTGCTAATGGAGGAAGATAGTATCCCTATTGTCTATGATGAAATGCTTTATGTGAATGTCCGCATGGTTATGAGGGGCTTGGGGGCCTTTGCGTTTGCTGACATGATCATGAAATTCAATGATATTTTCATAGTCATGTATGGTTGCTTGATGTGCTTAACTATATTGTGATTGTGTGTAAATTCCATTGTTTGAGATGTTGTGAATATTAGTGGATTTGATAACGTTATTGGGATCGATTTTTTTGTTAATATGATGTTGTTGTATTTGAGTTTACAGGTTAGTATTAACTATGGCTTAGCTTGTTCCAATACTTGATAGTAGGCATGTTGATGGGTCCATTGATTGTATTATGGCTATGTATAATATTTAGAATGTTCAATGTTTGAATAAGGATTTTCATCTTGTGAAATTGGTGATATGAGCAATGCCAGGCTTCAAGGAGATCTTTGGTTAAGTCCCTTAAGTTTATTAGATTTTGTAAGTCTAAGTGTTGTAGAAACCAAGTTTTTCTTTGATGTCAGATGAGTAATTGGTAGGATTTTGTATCATGGGTAGGGTGTGTTTTGTATAGGATAATGTATCTGGGTATTTGGCTACTCGAAATTGAAATCCTTTAGGAGAGTGTAGAGTATCGGGATAGACCCCAATTAGGTGATTATTTGTGTGGATTCGAATACTATATTGAAGTATGGAATATCAAGTGTGGGGCCTAACATTGTGGGATAATTGCACAGAACCAGATGGTGTCGTATTTTCATATAAAGTCTCTGATATGGGTATTGTGTGGTGGTATAATTGCGTTGGACCATATTTTCTTGAATGCATATGAGTTTGGGGATTAAGGGAATATGACAAGGAACAAATTCTAATGGACCCGAATTTTCCCCTAAAATCAAATACGAAGAAATTGTTGAATTGCACGTAGGGACCCGCAAATTAGGATGAGGTTACAAGCACAATGAATGCATGGCTATGGTTGCGTAGACACCACATAGCTGTTGCGAGTGATGTGGCAATGATCAAGTGACATGGCAAGGACACGTGGATCACACATGAGAGCCACATTGGAAGTACCATTAGGGGAATTTGAGGTCTATAATGGGTATCCTAAGGAAATTATAAAATAATAGTGGAAATACTAAAATAAGATTAGATTACATCATCAAATTTTAGAGGGAAACAAGAAAAAACTACTTTTTGAACTGGTATTTTCAGCTTATCTCCTTATGGGAATACTCAAATTTCGAGCGAGAACACTCATTAGATGCATAATTTGATTCCTCATCCAAGGAGTACCCATGTTGCATACTTTCGATGGACTTTGCTACACGAAAAATGAGAAAAACATGAAAAAAGTGATTCCAATCACATTTTTTCACATATTACTCATTTTTCGCATAACAAGGTCCATCGAAAGTATGCAACATGGGTACTCCTTGGATAGGGAATTATATTTTGCATCCAACTAGTATTCCTGCTCGAAATTTGAGTAAAACGTCAGGGAGATAAGTTGAAAATACAAGTTGAAAAAATAGTTTTATTATTTTATTATTTTTAATCTTTTTACTTTTTTACCTCAAAAATGGTGAATCATCCCCCATAGTTGACATCATTGTCTTGAATCCTATTGGTTCTTATAAAGTTTATTTTGGTTGTACATTTTTCTTAGGAGGCCCATTTTAGACCTCAAAAGTTCTCTAATGATCGCTAACATGGCAAGGTTTAACGTGCTAAAATTTAAAAGGGCATAACTTTCAATTGTGGAGTTGGATTGAGATAAAATTTATATCACTATAAAGCTCTCAATGAGTCGAGCATGATGGTGACATTTTTTTTGAGTTTTGCGAAGCTGGAAAAAGAGGATTTTTCTAAACCCATCTTCACAATATACAATGAGGGCTAGGTAAAGTCATAGGTAACACCTTCCACAACCTGAGATAATATAAGGGGGTGGAAGGGAGTGTTATAGAGTAGTATCAGAGCTACATTCTACACTGGACCTTTGGAGGTAAAATTTGGAGCTCTGATATAAAGTGGTATTAGATTAAGGTTCAACACTAAACCTGAAGGGGGTCACACATAGATTATTAACAATTTTATTATGATAAGTTGTTTGTTATGTATCTATATATGTATATACCTACTTTTAAACTTGTAGATGTGATAGTTGTTGGTCTTGGTAAAAATGTTGATTTCAAAATTAGTGATGATATGGTCATAAACATGTTGAAATGCCATTGTTAATTCTTGGAATATGTGACTTACATGGGTTCTAGATGTGTGAACAACAATAGATCAACATGCTTAGAGTTGGCATGACAAGGTAACAAGTAAATATCTTTAGGCTTAATGTAATTAACAATTATGTGTGTATGATAGCACATAAGAAGATCCAATGGCACTAAGAATAAAATGATGGACAATAATTTGGCACAGTGCAACATGAACCAAGTCCACGATGAGTAAGAAGGGGAAAGTTCCCCTAATAGAACAAAAACCTTCAGAAGCTTGAAAATTGAGTTGAAGAGCTGCAAAGCAGAGAATGAAAGGCTCATTAGAAAGAAAGTAGAACATGCAAGGGTGAACACAATGTTACTACAGAACCTGTCATACATGCAAGAGTTGTCGCAACATGCATCAATCTCTGGAGATATAGAAGACTATCATGTCGACAAGGCTAGAACGAAACCTCATAAGGCTGGAGACAAAATAAATCTAGTTTCATGTTGGAACTATGGACAGGAACAACTGAAGAAAGAGCCCCCTAACAAACAATGAAAGAAGAAGAAAATCTCATGAAAACTCTAGGCACTTGAACCAACAACTAGTAATGCATAAATCGATGAGGGATCATTTCCTCAAGCCCTCTAAAATACTAAAAGGTTCCTTCTTGAACTATTTAGAGGGATATTGTAATTTTAAGGTTCTGTTGACTTTGTTGGAACCCACCAACATGCAAGGGGGTCTCCTCGGCGTGAAGTTCCAATTAGGACGCACATTGTTTGGTATAGGAGCCTTTATGGAAATAAGGCCTCACTACCATTATTCTTAAAGATTTGCCTTGGTTGTGGTAGTTAGCACAAGAGACTAATGTACATGTACTTTTGAATGAATGAGTGAGTCTGCCTTGTGAAATGTTCAATTCTAGAATGTATTGAGGTTCTTTCACCAAAGGGAGATGAAAGTGAGCCTTTAAGAGAAGAGTAATAGTACTAATCTAATAAAGACACATGAGC
>APFE030745470.1:11795-37680 GCA_000404065.3 Pinus taeda
GAAATAATAATATATCTTCATTTGTTTTATCCATTGAAGAAATGAATGATAAGTGTTCATGCGTCCACTATGGATTGGATATATTGGTTAGGTAATTTTTCTCCTCTTTTGATGATATGGATTGGATATATTGGTTAGGTAATTTTTCTCCTCTTTTGATGATAATTTTTTCTGCAGCATACCATATCCAAGCTATGTGCATAGAAATATATCACATGTATTTTTATTAAACTTACATTTGTGTTATTGGTTAACAACCATAATATTTGGGTATCAATAAATTCATATTTTAGTGTTTATCTCCTACATGTTGTCACAATGGTTATTTGGGTGTAGAGATATTGTTTCCATGTAGCTCAGAGCACTTCATAGTACGTGGACACTTTTAACATTTTGATTGTTTTTTAGTTAATTGTTTTTTATATGTGGAAATTACAAAAGATGGCTTCAATGACCCCTATAATTAATATTCATTTTATATTCTGACTTGAAACTTGCATTTTAACGGTCAACATCCTTAAGCTACTATTGAATGTCTAGAGGGAGAGAGAACATTATCTTTCTATGATGAAAATGGTAATGAAACCTTCAATACCAATGGAAGTAGTTGTTTGTATTAGTCTTAGTAAATTTATAAAGCGTCCTTTAACCACTTAAGTCCTATACCATTTTATAACTCATGGAAGCCAATATGATTCTATATCTAATGCCACATAAGAATAGGTCATTCCTTCGTATGATTCTCTACCTAATCTGGCATAACAATAAGACAACCATTCGTAAATATAATGATGATACTAATTGATCTTCCTCCCCTACTGCTTATATTTTTTTTTTTGGAAATTTTATACCCTATAATACTCTACTATATTTAGTTATAATCAATTCATTTTTTCTCTTAGTATTTGATTTTATTTTTGTTTTTAGGAGATGACTTATGCACTCCCTTATTTCTTTTTGATAGGTTGTACTTTTGCATTCCTTTCCCTTTTTTGTGGTCATCAATGATATTAATATAGTTATTTCATTTGCATGGTTCTAATTATATCTATTTTAACATATAATTATACTTGTATAGTAAATGATTTAAAATTGAAGGTGGGCGTTTCGCTTATTTATTTCATGGCATCGCATTCATTGATTCTAACAATTATGTTTTGGTTGTTTTCAAACAGTTGTTAAATTCAATTTCTATGAAGTTAAAATGATTATTTCACTTTTTTAATTGGAATATTATTATAATCCTTTTTTAATTCTTTTCATGAAAAAATACATGTCAAATCCTGCCCTTGATTAGCCATGATCAAATATTACTTTTGGCCTTAGTTTAGTCAAAGAACAATTTTGTTTTTTCAAAATAGGCTTATGTATGTGGCTTTTTTCTCACCTAAAAATAAGAATTATGTATCTTGTGAGAAATTTGTTTTTAAGAGTTATAAAACAATGTTATGTCACTTAGATACGATCTTATTAAGATGTTTTTCCACTTTGAGTGATATATATATCTTTGTACCTATGATTTTTAAGGATATGTCATGTTGTATGCGGCTTTTACTTTATAATTTGACAAGTAGATGTGAATTTTGTGAATATATATGTTAAAAGACAATTTTTTTTTTTTTTTAGGTACTTATATTTGTGTTTATGAAATAATTTTATTTTAAACAAATAATATACAAACACATATAATTCATGATTTATTGTAAGTGATGTTTGGAAATAGAGGATTTTGTACTGGTTGTCCCTATTTCTAGTAAGGAGAAGACAAAATGTGTGCGGGATGATGAAGATAATAAAGATGAAGAAGTAAAAGAGTTTTGTGAGTATGAAGATAAGCTTGCCTCATTAGGATGTCTCATAGCTCTCTTTGTGGCATTAATTTTACATGCTGGTAAATGTTGGTAATTAATACTCTCACTATATTGTGAGATAAGTGGCTTTGACCAATAAACTTATTAAGTAGGTTACTTTTAATATTGGGAATTATTATGAATAAAAATAGCTACTGACATAATAGATATAGCTCAAAATTTGGGAAAATTTGAGATGGGAATGAGGAAAAATATATTTTCAGAAGTAGTTGACAGTGTTCTTGAAACTATGAGCGAACCCACTTCCATCCCAGGAAATCCTAATTTCTTTCTACCGAAATGGAGTTGTTGGATTCTCTTGACTTATTGAGGAGTGCTTAGCTATATAATATTTGTGCCATCAATGGGTTCTAGGTCATGTGTATGTTTTTTTTGTGTTTTGTGTTCCTTTGTGTGATTGCGTTCGATTGTGTCTTCTGCACCATTGGAGTTAGCAATCACAAAAGGTAGTCGTGAAAGCATGGTAACCTAGAAACCTTTCAAATGATGTACAAAACTAACATGAAGGCTACAACAAAATTTATGGTACAACCTATAATAAACATGACAATAAAACTAGAGGTCATTTCGCTTGCATAAAAGAGTTTATAAGTCATGCAGTAATAGGGATGACACCCATGTCAGGATGAGGGAAATACTTATATTTAGTGTTGGTCTCCAACCTTCTAAAATTTTCTTAGGTCTTGTGATGATAGATTCCCTCACATAACTTCCTTGGTTAGGTTCTAGAGGATTCCCAACCTACAAAATATTTAGTGCTAGCATCATGATATTTTTATTTTGTTCAACAAGAAGATGCGGATAACTATTACACTTCTTTGCACTATTTGACACATTTTAGCTCAAATGAATTTCAGATAATTGGGAGTGGTAAAAGTAATATGGGGAGTAAGAAATTAATTTTCTTCTCATGCTATTAGTAACATCACCGAAAAACTAATACACCGTAAGTGTATGAGGAGAGAGTGGACTATGGCAGATCAGGGAACTGAACATTAATACTCCCTACATACATATGAAACCTAACCAAATGGAGAGCAGCATTACCTTTCCCTTTTTCCTTGAATATTGGAAGATCATCTAATCAATCAACCTTTGGCATAGGATTTGGAAAACTAGGGATATGAGACCGATTCATATCAGCATACCTGACATTCATTCTTGCAGTGGAACTCATCTTGAAACTTCATCAAGCTACTGATATTCTAGTAGTGGAGTCACATTCCAATTTTTTATTCGATGTGTGGAGTCACCAAGGTAGTTTTGCAGCCTCAAAAAAAATGTCTGAGCTCCTACTACCTTTAGAAGTTCAGCTTCTTAATTTTGGGAATGGATAGACTTTAGGCTCCTGGCAGACGCACCAAAATGTTATCACAAAACCTTGACCTGATAGGCTGCTGATTACGAAGGCCTTGCGTAACTCTTTCAAGCCTACTTTTGGCTGAGTCTTAGCATCCTCAACCTGAGAGGGCTCTCTCACTGGATTAAATATTTTACTTTGAAGATTAGATGGCTAACTCTATGGAAAACTTGAACAATATATAAATGGTTGAAATATAAATCAACAAGCTTCCATTGGGCTATGGAGTCAAAGTGTGTTTTAGTACAACAACAATATCAATTTCACATGGAAGTCAGGGCATAGAGGGTTTTAACATAGAAGCAAAACAAAGATATTATGTAAGGAACATAGCCTACAAACACATGAAGGAAGTTAGAGAATCATCAAATGAATTCTAAGTAACATGTGTCTATACCAGTGAAAGAAAGCATATGCAAGAAGCCATGAGGAAAATCAAACATTGAAACCCTTTATGAATCCTGAGTAGTGAAAGCAACTTTTTGTATTAACCTCAAAACATGCAGTCACATACAATAGCACAATGTGCTTCTTTCTTTGAAAATTTCCAACCCTTTGTACATTAGAGTTTCTCCTATATAGAGCTCTTTACATGACTTAGATTCCTCCTCTAGGATGAGGAAAATTCTAATTCCACATGACCTGACACCTATTGACACTTAAACTAACTATTAAATGAAAATCACAGCTAACTAGCAGTGCTAGAGACCTAAAACAATTAGGAGTGTAACTCCTCATTATGATAAAAAAAACCTTATCTAGGAATTAAACACTCATTTTGACACCTATAAATCCATGAATTCGAATTTGATAGTGCTCATAACCCTCCAGTTGGCCCTTGATGACTCATCGTTTTAATGTTCCTAGAAATTAGGAGATTGTTCCTTGCTCTCTTATCGCTGAAAAAGAGGCCTTGGGAAATAGCTCATATCTTCTCATAAAAGATGTAATTGGAAAAAAGGAAGCAGGAATCTATGAACCGATCCATCTTGAACAAAAACCTCTCTTGTTTTTTTGAAACATCTTTCCTACGACCCAAAATGAGTCTTTCAAAAAAAGGTGTAAAAATATGCTTGTGAAAAACTGCACCTACAAGAGTTTCATAGTGCAAGTTTGGTCATTCATTTCTCTCAAAAAAAATGGATTTGAAGAAAGTGGAAGAGGTTTTTGTACTTTAGTATCTTTAGAATGAAAACCTTTTTCACGTTTTAGGGATGAGGTTTTAACTTCTCAGAAATGCTTCTAGAAATTAACTCGTAAAAACAAGGAGAGAAAGTTCCTCCTTTTTTGCTTTTGGTCTCCAAAAGGATCTTTGAAATCAATTATCCCTATTGTTCTTCATAAAATTGAATTTGATTATCTTTTTTTACATACACTATAGACATGGCCCATGTATACGTGAAAACAAAACCTCCTTAATGTTACCTGAAGCATCATGAACAAAAGTAGCTATGAATAATCATCATTTTTATAACACATAGCTTTAGAGTTCATATATGTCCTTTTTGTGCTTATTTTTCCCTTGCTCGTTCCTCACACTTTGTTAATGATCCTCTTAATAAAATTCCTTTCAAAAAGATTTTCCCTTTGTCACTCACAATTGGTCAACTGAATTGTAACATGCAACTACAATAGTTTCATAGCTCGCTACAAAACTGTTGTGCATTAGGCATCATCTTCAGCAGTTTCGTAGCGCGCTACAAAATTGCTGTGTAATTTCAAAAACATAGTTTTAATGCCAAAATTTGACTATCTTGAGCTTATTTATCTTGAAATTTCCCTTTTCGTGTGCCTTGAAGTTGTTCAAAACTGAATGCAGAGGAACCACTCTTTAAGGAAAACTTCAAAAGGATAAATCATCAAAATTTAGGACATGGCCTTGTTGCTGTGTGATTTTCCTTAGCTAAGGAAATCCTTTATGTTGGCTTAGTTGTATCTTCAAATCCTCAATTTTCCTCTTAATAATTTTGATGTTGGGTCTGAGCCTATTTTTAATCCATCTGATATATCTTGCCTTGCTTAATTGAGGAACTGCCTCACTTGAATTTGATGAAGATTTTTTATCTCTACTCACCATGGACTTGTTCGCTCAAACTAAGAATTGTATCAAATTTCTATTGCATGAACACGACCAAGATCAACATGAATATGTCCAGGATCAATTAACTCTTCCCTTACCCTTTTTTTTTGAAATTTTGTGAATGATAAATTGTTATCACAAAACATTGACCTGATAGGCTATTGATTAGGAAGGCCTTCTGTAACTCCTTCAAAGCTACTTTTGGTTATCGCTTAGCCTCCTCAACCTAAGAGGGCTCTCTCACTAGATTAAAGATTTTACTTTGAAGATTAGATGGCTAACTCTATGGAAAATGCGAACAACAATATACAAATGGTTGAAATATCAATAAACAAGCTTCCATTGGGCTATGGAGTCAAAGTGTGTTTCAGTACAACAACAAGATAAATTTCACAGAGAACTCAGGGCATAGAGGGTTTAAACATAGAAGCAAAATAGAGATATTATGTAAGGAACACAACCTACAAACACATGAAGGAAGTTAGAGCATTATCAAATGAATTATAAGTAAGATGTTTCTATACCACTGCAAGTAATTATATGAAGGAAGCCATGAGTAAAATCAAAAAATGAAACCCTTTTTGGATCTTGAGTAGCGAAAGAAACTATTTCTATTAACCTGAAAACATGCAGTCACCTGCAATAGCACAATGTGCTTCTTTCTTTGAAAATTGCCAACCCTTTGTACATTAGATCTTCTCCTATATGTAGAGCTCTTTACATGACTTAGTTTCCTCCTCTAGGATGAGGAAAATTCAAATTCCACCTGACCTGACACCTATTGACACTTAAACTAACTATTAAATGCAAATGAGAGCTAACTAGCAGCCCTAGAGACCTGAAACAATCAAGAGTGTAACTACTCATTATGATCAAAACAACCTTATCTAGGAATTAAACACTCATTTTGACACATATAAATCCATGAATTCGAATTTGATAGTGCTCATAACCCTCCAGCTGGTCCTTGATGACTCATCCTTTTAATGTTCCTAGAAACTAGAAGATTGTTCCTTGCTCTCCTATCGCTGAAAAATAGATCTTGGGACAGAGCTCATATCCTCTCATAAAAACTGTATTTGGAAAAGATGAAGGAGAATTTTTGGAACCAATCCATTCTGAACAAAAACCTCTCTTGTGTTTTTGAAACATCTTTCCTACCACCTTGAATGAGTCTTTGAAAAACAGGTGTAAAAATATGCTTGTGAAAAACTGCACCTACAGCAGTTTCATAGCGCAATTTTGGTCATTAATTTCTCTCAAATGATAATGGATTTTAAGAAAGTGGAAGAGTTTTTTTTACTTACGTATCTTAAGAATGAAAACCTATTTCACTTTTGACAGATGAGTTTTTAATTTCTCAGAAACTCTTCTAGAAATTGACTAGTAAAAACAAGGAGAGAAAGTTCCTCCTTTTTTTCTTTTGGTCTCCACAAGGATCTTCGAAATCAATTATCCCTATTGTTCTTGATAAAATTGCATTGGATTATCATGTTTTACATACACTACAGACTTGGCCCATGTATATGTAAAAACAAATCCTCTTTAATGCTGCCTGAAGCATCATGAACAAAACTAGCTATGAATAATGATCATTTTTATAACACATAGCTTTAGAGTTCATATATGTCCTTTCTCTCCTTGTTTTTCCCTTTGCTGGATGCTCACACTTTGTTAATGATCCTCTTCGTAAACTTCCTTTCAAAAATATTTTCCCTTTGTCACTCACAATTGGTCAACCGAATTATAACATGCAGCTACAGCAGTTTCGTAGTGCGCTATGAAATTGCTGTGCATTAGGCATCATCTTCAGCAGTTTCGTAGCGCGTTACGAAACTGCTGTGTAATTTCAAAAACATAGTTTTAATTCCAAAATTTGAATGTCTTGAGCTTATTTATTTTGAAATTCCCCTTTTCATGTGCCGTGAAGCTATTCAAAACTGAATGCAGAGGAACCACTCTTTAAGGAAAACTTCAAAAAGGTAAATCATCAAAATTTAGGACTTAACCTTGTTGCTGTGTGATTTTCCTTAGCTAAGGAAATCCTTTCTGCTGCCTTAGTTGGATCTTCAAATCCTCAATTTTCCTCTTCATAATTCTAATGCTGGGTCTGAGCCTATTTTTAATCGATTTGATGTATCTTTCCTTGCTTAGTTGAGGAACTTCCTCGCTTAAATTTGATGAGGATTTTTGATCTCTGCTCACCATGGGCTTGTTTTCTCAAACTAAGAATTGTATATAATATCTATTGCATGAACATGACCAAGATCAACATGAATATGTCGAGGATCAATTAACTCTTCACTTACCCATTTTCTTTGAAATTTTGTCAGTGATAACATGTTAGATGGGTATGAGTCTTCTATCCTCTACTCTGTTCTCCATTCTCATCAATGGAATTACTTCCAACCCCTTTCATCCCGCTAGATGCATCCGTCAAGGAATCCCCTTTCGCCATCCGTCAAGGAATCCCCTTTCGCCATTTCTATTTTTCCTAATGGCAGAAGGTCTTGGTCAAATTATCAAACATGCTCTTCAAACTCAGTATCTCAAAGGAATCTCCTTTCCGAATACCCCTACGTTCACTCACCAACAATTTGTTGACAATAATATGTTGTTTGGTCACCGCTCAGTTCAAGAGGCCCTAAAATTCAAATCCTTTCTGAATGAGTTCTCTGAAGAATCTGGAGCGAGCATAAATAATGTCAAATACCAATTCTTCTTCTTCTATACACTTTCCAGCACTCAATCATCTATAGCTCATATTCTTGGGTTCTTGATCACATCTCTCCCATCTAAATATCTGGGTGCCCCCATGACCGATTCTGCTTTAGAGCACTCCTCTTGGCAAGTGCTACTGGAAAAATTTGAAGCTCGACTTTCCTACTAGACTTTCAGAGCCCTAAATATGGCTAGTCATCTAGTGTTAGTCGAAGTTGTTCTACAATCCATGCCTCTTTATCTCTTCTCTGTTTTGGCAGCACCAAAATGGGTGCTTAAGAAAATAAAAAATCTTCAACGTAATTGTTTATAGGGATCCTCAGGACAAAATAGAAAATGGGCACTGGTCAAATGGGCAACAGTGTGCCTTCCAAAAAATTATAGGGGTACTAGTCTCCGAGACCCTCAACATAGCAATGTTTTTAGGGGGCAAGATTATGGTGGAAATGGATCTCTGCTTCACACACACCTTGGGCCATCCTCTGGACTACCAAATATGCAAATAAATGACTGCCGGATCAGTTAATTTGACTCACAGAAATGGAAAAAGGTTCTTTAATCTGGAATGTGGCTAGTTACCACAACGCACTCATCCAATAACATATCTTCTAGGAAATAAGGGACGGCAACAATCCATGCTTTTGGGGAGACAACTAGCAGCAAATACCCAAGCTAAGCAATCTAATTAGACCTCAACATATAGAGGATTGAGAAGAGCCTTAGATTGATAAAGTCAGCTAGCATTAGATTCCCACCTTCAATCAAGGATACAGACAATGGCTCCTCGCAACCCACTTCATTAGGTAAGGAACAAAGTCAATACATAAGGATTTGGACATAGAGCTCACCAATCAGAAAATTCATTCTTTTAACAAGAAGGATATAATATGTTGAGGGTATAATTCTCGTGGTACGTTTACCACACAAGAGGCATACAAATCACTGATTCGCAATCAAATAGTCAAGGATCCTCTTTGGGATAAAGTATGGTCACCTAATATTTCGCCCAAAGTCTATACTTTATTAAGGCTATTATCTCAAAAAAGAAACTTCACTTCGGACAACTTCTGGAAAAGAATCTTCCACGGGCCCTAAATATGCCCCAACTGCAAACAACAAGAAGAGACCATCCAACAACTCATGATCATATGTGATTTGGCAAATAGACTCTGGCAAAAATTAAGCTTTAGATGTCAAAAAGAAGGAAGAGTTAAAGAGGACATTACCAACACCATCTGTAATTGGACAACCAATCCCTACAAGAGGAAACTACTAAATTCTTTGTGGAAAATCATCCGAGGTATTCTCATTTGGTCTATATGGAAAGAAAGTAATTGTTGCATCTTCAAATATCAGTGTACACCAATAGAAGTCCTATGGAGCAACTTTTGTATTAATCTTCACGAAACCTTAATGCTCCAAACTTGGCATGAAGAGGACTTCCCTACCCTTCCACGTGAGTAGAATATATGGACAAATTGGAATATTCAGATTAAATAGGTCTATGCGAAACAGAGTAAATCATCTTCACATCACCATACTCCCAGCAAATGGATCCCTCTACCACATAAAATGATTCAATTAAACTTCGATGCGGCCTCTAAAGGCAACCTAGGAAGGGTAGGATATGGAGGAATATTTAGGGATCACAAAGGTAAACCTCTATTAATATTCATGGGCTCAATTGGATCGGATACAAACAATTCTACTGAGCTAGAGGGGCTGTGGAAAGGACTTCTTCTAGCTCAACCTCATGGCTTATTTCCCTTAGTAATAGAAGGAGACTCTTAGATTCTTATCAATATGGCTAAACAGATTCTTTAGGGGACCCCTGCACACAACGTGGTCAGTAGCTGGAGATTGGCAGAACGTTTAGAGCTCATTGAACAATGGCTCACAACTAATAGAGAAATTACTTTCAAAAATATAAGAATAGAAGGCAACAAAGTGGATGATCTTCTGGAAAATTTGGGGCGTGGATAGTGATCAGACTCTATGCACAGGTTTGTTCAACATAATAACCAATTCTTCCCAATTACAGGAATATCATCAACTGGTACAAAACAATGCGGCACACCTAGATGTGGGTGATTAATTGGAATTTAATGGATATTAGACATGAGGATGAGGGACGACTAAGACACATGGCCACCTGTGTCCCCCATCCATGCCAATTTATGGTGAGCCACCGTCAACCTGTAGGCACCATTAAGCTGGTGCTCAGGTCAATATGCTCATGGAAGACCTAAAACTACGGCTTCTGCAAGCTTGAGGTCCTGCACCCCTTCCCCACTCAATTTCTCTTGCCCCCCTCATGTTGCAGAGCTGAGCTTTCGCAGGACAATAGGGAGGCATTTTTTGCTTCTCAACTGTGTTGATCTAGGGAATGGATTCCATTTCTCCCATGCTGCTCATTGTGCTCTAAATTATTTACAGAATACCACTATTCCATGCATGAATAGCTCTATCAACTCCATCATAAACTTTGCCTCACCCTGTGTAATCAAAGTTAATACTATTGTCATCTAGGCCCACAACATTTCCAACCATCTTGCCTGGAGAGACATGATGCATCTTTGCCACTAGATGTGCACCAGGAGAGGTAGCAATCATGGCTGAAACATTCCCCCCTACGTCGTCTCCTCCTGAGCCGATGTACCCTTCTTCCTCCCCTTCATCTTCTCCATCAAGAGGCCACTTTTCTGGTAGATATCCTACCGCCCATAGTGGAAGAGATAGAGAAAGTCTTTAAGAAACTAAAACAAACACCATAAGAGTAGATGTTGGCAGGTTTAGGAAAATTCACTAGCAAGGAAGTGAAGACATTATTCTAGAAGGATATTGTTTGAGTACTCTTAGAGGAGGGACTAACACACAAGTTCAGTATTCTAGTAGACCATCTAAACTCATTGTCAGTGAGCATCACTATTATCAACATCACTATCATTTAGTAATAAATGAGAGGTAAAAGGAACATATACCTAAATATTTGCAGAATGAAATTCCACCTACATTTGATGGGGATATGAAGAAGGAAGATGACGTAGAAGCATGGTTGCTGGGAATCAATATTTTTTTTAGAATACATGGCTATTACGACAATATGAAAGCTAATATTGCCACATATAGTTGGAAAGAGAAAGTTGAGATATGTTGGGAACACCTTAGGACTGTTAGAGCCATTGCTGAGAAGGAGTTGACATGGGGATAGTTTGAAGAGCTATTCAAAGAAAAATACCTATCAAAGAAGTATTATGATAGCAAATGAAAGAAGTTTTATGAACTCAGAATGGGTCAGTTGACTAGTGATGACTATGTTACCAAATTCTTCGAACAGTTGAGGTATGTACCATAATTCAAGGATGAGAAAGCTAAGATTCATAGGTTTATCAACAAGCTTCCTATGGTATTTAGAGATAAAATTGAATTTTTGCAACCTCAAACCATGGAGGACGCTATCAAGAAATTAATATACTGTTATGAACAAGAAAAATGCAAACCTCATATTGCAAGAAATTTCCAAGCCAAGAGAAATGTTGTACGTAATAATATTTGGACCAAGAAAAATCAACACGGGATGGAATTAAGGCACCCATGTCAAACTCAAAAGTTCAGGAAAACCCCAATGTTGCTAACAATAAAAATGTTCAGTAACCCTTTTCAACACAACCAATTTTTGGGGCTCGAGAACCACTCAAGTGTTGGACTTATGGGGGAGACTACAAGAGAATTTATTGCCCACATCAGCACACTATTGGACCGAATATCTACAACACTGAAGAGACAAGTACAGTGGGTAAGGTGGCCTAGAGTGTGAATAGAGTTTATGCAATAGTGGACCAGCACTAAGCATATCATGAGTCATGTCTCATTGAGATGGAAGGTAAGATAGAAGAACAAGTCATTTCCATTATGATTGATCCGTCTTTCAATTATAGTTATATCAGTCCAAAACATGTGGAAACTTTTGGATTGAGCAAGGAGTTGCATCAATAAACTTGGTTGGTTAAATTGGAAACAAGCAAAAGGAGAAGAATCAACGATTGGGAAAGGTTGTGTGAAATTGAGCTAAGTGGCATGGACACAGTAGCCAACTTGAATGTCTTACCATTAGGTGGGTATGACTTATTATTGAGCATGGTTTGGTTGTACCTACACTAGACCAAGATAGATTACTATAAGAAAGAAATATAGTTCTTGGATGAGCAAGGAACAAAATAGGTTTTGCAAGGAAAAAGGAAACCAATATCAGTGAGGATTATCACTACTATGCAAGCCAAACATAGTAGTAGAAAAATATGTATGTTGTTTGCAATAAATGTTTTCCATTTTAAGGAAGCTAGTAGTAGATCAAATTGCAAGGAAGTTGAGTTACTTCAAAAGTACCCTATTTTGAAAAAGTATGCATATTTTTTCTAGTGGAGGTTCCTCAATTACCTCCCGAAAAGGAGATATATTTCTCTGTTGACTAGTGTGAGGAGCAGCACCAACGTCCAAGGCTCATTATAGAATGACCATGCAGGAATTGGTTGAGCTCAAATTATAGCTGAAGGAGATGTTGGACAAGGGTTACATAAGGCCAAGTGCGTCTCCATGGGGAGCACTAGTATTATTTGTAAAGAAGAAAGAAGAAACCCTTTGATTGTGTATTAATTATAGGAAGTTCAATAAAGTGATCATTAAGAATAGGTTACTACCAAGGATTGATGATATCTTTGACTAATTAAGAGGAGGAACAATTTTCTCCAAAATTGACTTAAGGTCATGATAACCTCTAGTGAAAATTAACGAGGAAGATATCCATAAAAAATATCTTCAAAACTAGTTATGGACACTATGGATTCATAGTGCTACCCTTTTGACTCACTAATTCCTTGTCCACATTCATGTGTTTGATGAACATAGTATTGCATCCATACATAGATAAGTTTGTCATAGTGTTTGTTGATGAGACTTTAATCTATTCAAAAACAAAAGAAGAATATGAAAATTATTTGGTTAAAATGTTACAACTATTGAGAGAACATTAGATCTATGAGAAAATCAATAAGTGTGATTTCTTCCAGTCACATATACATTATCTAGGGAACATTGTCTCTAAATAAGGCATATCAGTTGAGCCTGAAAAGATAAGATCGACAAGGGAGTGGTCAACCCCAAGGAACATCAATGAGATTAGATCATTTATGGGATTGGAGGGATAATACAGGAGATATATTCGAAATTACTCCAAAATCGGTCATCCCATTTCAACATTGCAAAAGAAAGGGAAAATATTTGAATGAGTTTCACAATATATGGAGAGATTTAGGCAATTAAAGAAATCTATCACTAGTGCGCGCATGTTGAGAATCAAATATGCAAAAAAAAATTTCATGGTGTGTCCAGATGCATGCAGAGAGGGACTCAGTGAAGTGTTTATACAGAAAGGGAAAGCAGTGTGATATGAATATAGAAAGTTTAATAAACTTGAGGAAAATTATGTGACACATGATTTAGAATTAGCTGCTATAGTTCATGGCTTAAAAATGTGGAGGCACTACCTCCTTGGCTCGAAGTTCATCCTCATGTTAGACCATATTATACTAAAGTATTTGTTTGAATAACCAAATCTGAATTTTAGGCAAGCAAGGTGGTTGGTCATGCTAAAAGAGTTTGATTTCGAGATTAAGCGCATAAAAGGAATAGAAAACAAGGTTGTTAATGCCTCCAGTAGGATAATCTAAGTAAATCATTTAGAAGCAGTAAGTGGGTATGAAAAATATCTTGAAGAAAGAATAAAAAATATTAGACACATGGATGAAAATTATCGACAAGTGAACTAAAGGTTGCAAAGCGAAAAGGTTAGGATGAAGGATCGCATCTCACTAAGTATGACTTAGTTATGTTTAAAGGCAATAATTATGTTCCTACTAGCGATGAAATAAAAAGAATATTACTGAAGGAATTCCATGTTAAGCCTTACTCAATCCACCCAAGGTATCAAAAGACCCTGACAGTTGTCAAAAGGTGGCCAAATCTGAAGAAGGGAGTGGAAAATTTTGTAGAAAGGTGCATTGAATGCTAGTAGGTAATGGATGAATAGAAACAATTGAAAATATTATTGCAGCCTAACCTTATTCTAGAATGGAAGTGGGTGCTAATCTCCATGAATTTCATCATAGGATTTCCCAAAACAAGTAAGCATAATAATGCAATCATGGTGGTGGTGGAAAAACTTAGAAATCTTTCTCATTTTGTAGCATTCAAATCCACCAATTTCGCTGGTGACATAGCACAAATATTCATAAAGGTGATTGTGAGATTACATCGAATTCTCAAAAATATTTTGTCAGATATAGAAACGACGTTTACTTCCAATTTTCTAAATTATTCGCAAGATTAAGAATGGAATTAGCTTTTAGTATCTCCTATCATCCACAAAAATATGTGCAAATGAAGAGTATTAATCATATATTGGAGGACATGTTAAGGATGTATATGATCCATTAGCCCAAGAAGTGGGAAGAATATCTTCCTTTTATGCACATTTCATACAATAATGGACACAATGAGTCCATAAGGATGAGCCTGTTTGAAGCAGTGTATGATAAGAAATGTAATACTCTTATTAGTTGTAGTGATGTACTGAAAAAAATGCATGTAAGACCTTACATGCTTATATATATTGAACAAAAAGTTTGGATCATGAAGAAAAATCTAAAAGTGGCATAGGGAAGATAGGAAAGATATGCATATAAGAATAGATTGCATAGAGAGTTCCAAGAGGGGGGAAATTCTACCTAAGAATTAAACCCAAAAAAATTTCCTTAAAATTGGGGACGTGCACCAAGCTAGCACCATGATATTATGGACCATTTGAAATCCTTGAGAGGATTGGTTCGATAGCATATAGATTGGCCTTACCTCCATTAGTTAGAGTTCATGATGTTTTCCATGCTTCTTTACTTAAAACATATTTACAGGATTCTAATCATGTGATTGATTGGTCTGTGCTATAGCTGGAACTACAAGGAGAGTTCCACCCAAAACCAATATTCATTATGTACCGAAGGAGCCTCATGCTTTGGAATTGATTCATTGAGCAAGTCCATGTGTAATGCAAGAACTTTGGGCCAGAGGAGTCCATGTGGGAAATGGTTGATGCCATGAAATTTAATTATCATTTATTGTTTGATATTTGAAAAAAGTGTGACATTCCCTCAAGGGGGAGGGGACTGGGACAATGATTGAAATAACAGAAAAAAGGGGACTTAGTCATGGGACATAGATTCTAAAGTTGGGGATGGAGAATTGATAGTAGGGATGTTATGGTTTATTTTGCAAAGAAGAAACCTAAAATTCAGGACAACCATTAAAGGTCAGTTGGTGCATGAAGTAGAAGGATTAGTTCCTAGAATGAAATGGGTCAAAGAAAAGCACTCAAGCCCGTGCTTGCTTGAGAAAAAGACAACAAGCAAAAGAGGAAAAAAATTATGAAGGGTTGCAAAAACAAGGACGCAATAGTAATAGAGAGGTGGAAAGGTTGACCCAAAAGAAAAAAAGAGGAATTCAAAGAGGAGGAAGACACAAACCAATAGGGAGAACATTTTTAGGGAGAAGAGGGAGAACATTCACAACAAGGAAGAGTATCATAGAGCAATGTAGATAAAATAAACTTCTGGGAGGAGAAGTGTCAAAGTACTGTGAAGAGAATAATTTAAACAGTAGGTAGGAAATAAGTAGAGGTTTCACTTCAATTTAGGAAGCAGTCTAAGGAGGGGCATAACAGTGGACCTACAAGATGAGCTTTTAGCAAGCAACGATGAAGAGAAGAGAAGTTAAGAAAAGAGCAAGGGATCATTTCTCTATCCCTGGAGGCTGTGGATTGACTATTACTCTCTCAATCCCTATAATAGCTTGGTTTCCCTAGAGGTTGTGGGTTGAGATAGGATTCTTGGAACCTTGTAGTAACTTCAGTCCCTAGAAGCTATGGGCTAAGACAAGAAATCTTTAGAGTCTTGTAACAGCTTGGGACCCTTGAGGCTATTGGTGGAATGAAATCTATGGAGCCTTGTAACAAATTAGGATTCCTTGGAGTTTGTGGGTGGATTTGACCACTCTAAAGATATGGAAAATCTTGGGAGGAGACAATCTTGAAGCCAACAAAAACACATGTTCTAGTCATTATTCTTGGATACTACCCTGATTGGTATGATGGATTCTAGACTCCCTAGGAAATATTGGAATTATATGTGCATGAGCGGGTCATGTTGGGCACCTCTAGGCTCACCATGCAAGTAATAAAGAGATGAATATTTGTGGGGATTGAGGCAGGAGGTCATCTAGAGTCCTTGGTAGATTTAGCATCTTAAGTGTGGTCCTAGGAGTAAGAATCCCCCTAGACTCTCGAATTTGGCTTCAGGTGACAACGGAAAGTAACAATGGTTGAAGTATTCTATGGTTTGGTGGAGAGTCAAATTCCTAGATTCAATTTCCCATCAAACTAGAAGATAATTATTTTTGAATACTATTGTAATTAATTGACCTATTCTATATTGTCATTTGTAATAGACCTAGAAAGACAGGGACTGCAAATGTGTTTAAGTGTGAATGACTATGGAGAAAATGTGAAAAGATATTCTTGTGACTTGTATCATGAATATGTTTATGAATATGAATGTATGCATGTGTGTTGTTCGTACTTGTAATAGTAATATAATAGCCTAGACAATGGAAATCACAGGCTATCTAGAGTTACAGACAAGAAAAAGGATCGAATAACAGTAGTGCCTAAATGGTAGAGTTTGGAAGACTCTTACTTTGAATTGGAAGACTCTTACCTTGAATTAAATTATTATCTCTAACATAAATAAAGTTATAGTAAAATTAATGAGCTCCATAATCTATTTTAGGCCAAAACACGAAGAATTTAAATAAATGTGTAATGAAACCCTTTTTTATTAATATATTATCTACAAGGAATACCCTCTATTGGATATAGTTGATTAATGAATACATCTCAGTAATGAATTACAAGTTGTTGTACCCATGGGCAAGCATTATGTGAAAGATGAAGGGAGTGTTCTTGGGGCTGGTTAAACCTAGCAGTCATATTTCCATAGTATTTAGCCTAGGTGATGTGGAAGCCTTTATTCTCACCACAACAATTTTTACGAAGAGGACCACGAGTCCATGCCAATAGCTAAATGTCCTAGAAAACCATGAGTGGAAATGAGGAGTTTCATAAAGATTTCGAGTGAACTCTAAGTCTGTTGGTATGTAGCAAGAGAGGTGGGAGCCATATGGAACCTCACGCGATACCTATAGTAGACAATGGAAGCAAGAATTCCTACTCTGCAATGTGAGGAATTCCTTACTCGATGATAGGGAAGGCCTGCAAGATAGGAACCCCTCAATGTAGCTATCACCCATGCTCAAAAGGGGTAACACCATAAAGCGTATTAGTATGACTCTGACGAGGTAGTGGTACCTTGAATTAAATCTAGAGGTCGAAGGAACCCTTCAGACAAAGTTGTGATCGAGATGATCAGCTCAAAGAAGCATGCAGAGTGGTATATATGGGCCCTAGGGAGAGCGTGAAGATCATCAACTAAAGCCTTGCAATGTACAAAGTTGAAGTCACTTGCTTGAACCATCATATGCTGGTAAGAGAAAGGTGCTTTTTGTGGACAAAGGGAGCAAAGCCCTATACTTATGGGAATAATAAGATAATACTTATCATTTCCACATTGGAACCATAGGTAGGAAGGCTTCTGATTGAGGAGTCAATTTATCCTATTATGCAACGCGTTAGAAGGAATCTGATGTTGAGTATATGTGGGGTCCACAAAGCTAAGCAAAAAACCTAAAGCATGGAGGTCAAAAGAAAATTTTACTGGTAATGGAACTTAAATGATGTTGAAATGACTAGGTTGGATGTCAAGGGTGAGGCGTTGGGAGAACGGGTTTTGTTGACTAGAATATGCATGGTTATTACGTTAACCTAACTAGGTTGAAGTTCAAGGTTCGAGAGGTTGGGACGAAATAAATTTACGAACCCGAAAATGGGTAGACTGTGACTAGGTAAGAGGTCGAGAGGTCGAGAGTAAGGAAATTAGGTCCCAAGTCCCAAGATGGGATGACCCCTACTATGTTGAAACGTAGGGACAAGAAATGGTGCTAGGAGGAAGTGATATGTGGTCATCTAGATCATCCACTCATTTTTTGGTTAGGAAAACCTGTGCTGAACCATCGCGTGGCAGTAGGGTATTGGCAACTGCCATAACTAATGTGTACGTAGGGTAAAGAAGGAATTATGCTCAAATTAATGCACAAGAGGAAATAAAATGAAACTGAGGGCCTCAACCTACTAATCTTATTTCCACGACTAGCCAATGGGGTCCATATTTGCTAGTAACTACCCTCTTACCTAAGTAACGTAATGGGTACGTTACAACACCCCACCTTCCCTAAGAGGAGGTGGAGCCACTTGTGAAACCATTTTTTGTGTTGTATGGGTGAGGAATGGATGGGTTAAAATGGATAGATACTCATTGGTTTTTAGTGGTGCAAGGAGGCAATGAAATTCATCCATACAAGGGAACTCATGAGTTAAGTTTTTCCTTTGAAAAATATTGCAAGGAAACTTCATGTTTTGGACGTTCTCCTCAAAAGAGTTATTATTTTTCTTTCTATTTTTAGTCTTTTTACTGCCAAGTTGATGATTATCCTTAGTACATGTGGTCCTCACTCTAAGAACATCGACGAACTTCTTAGAAGAAATGGATGCTTATTAATAGCTAGGTGAACTTATTGGAGCTAGAGAAGTGACCATCATTTTCCCTAAGTAACTAGTTGGCTCCTAGTATCAAAGGATATGGAACCAATCACACCATGAGAAAGTGCTACCATCTTGCATCATTGTGGATCTATAGAAGTTCTAGGAGCTTTGGGAATGATTTTGTACAATATCTGTGATTGATATTAAATCAAATCAAGATGTTGAACACATAAGATTCCCTTCTCCTCAATAGTTTCCGCAATCATAGTGACATCCTTGGTTATTTGTGAAAAAATGGATTGTATGAACCAATATCTAAGCACATCACTATGACGACGATTTTGTACTCTCTTTCGTCTTTTCCACTCATTAATATAGTAAGAGATGTGGGTAAGATTATCTTGTTTTAAATTTGATAAAAGGTGAGTCCCAAGATCCTTCCTCGTTGGTAACTGAAAAAGTTCACAAAAGTAAAAACTGAGTAAGAAAAATCAACATAGTCATCTCGATCAAGTTTTATAGAGCATTTGGTGCCATCCCCCCTAGGAGAACCAATTGAGCTTGGCACCAAATGCTCTATAACTTGATCGAGATATTGGTCTACTTAACATGACACTCATATTTCAAGACCCCGGGTTAAGCTAATATTTATGTGCTACTAGTGAAAAGGAAAAATATCTCGAATAGATTTTATAAAGCAATGAGTTTAAGGTATGTTATTTACTCAAGAGGGTAATGGCATGAAACTCACATGGTTTAAATATACTCTTTAATAAAAACGCTAATGCAACTACATGAAAACACATTTTTTGTTTCAAATTGATGAAGGGTAGTTACAAGAGGCAAATGTCTTTTACTTTTTTTTAGTGAAACTAATCAATCTCACACATTCTCAATAATCACGTTTATGAAATTCTCTAATCTTATAACAAATCAAGCCTAAGAAAACTACCCAAATCAATCACTCAAAAAGAGAGAAAAAACGCCACGATGGAAGAACAAAAGACACTCAAAAACTCTAAAATTGTTTTTTCAAACCAAATATGACTCAAAAGAAATCCAAAAAATAGCTAATAAACAAGAATAAGAAATTAAAATCAAGCATCATAGATGTAGGTTAATCAATAATAAAAACAAGAATAAACAATTATCTATAATGCAAAAAACCTAACCCTAATCTAGGGTAAGAACAAGAAGGAATGAAATAATGGGAATGCTTTAAATAATATATGTTGAACATATCTAGGGTACTAATTCATACACTTTCAATTCCACTATTAAATGAATACAACAAGTCAAAACAAGAAGGCATTAAAAATAGCAAAATTCAACCATAAAATCTTTGAATGGAAACACCAAAAATGGAAATCAATCATATCCACTAGAGGTAAAAATATCTAATGTAGATATAAAATATATTGGAACTTATATTCTCAACAATAACACAAATATGAATTAAATATATTAAGGGTAACCCCCTCAAAATAACCCAAAACAACATTTAAGGAAAACCCAAAAATTGGAAAGCATATAGACCCAATTCAAAAAAAGAGTTGTAAACGAGATATTAAGTGGACTTGATATCTAAAAAATATTAATAATATAGATCCAACAAGTGACAGTAAGATATTGAAGATAGGTTCTCCAAAACCAAGAAAAATACGCTCAATGGAAACCATAAAACAGTAAAATGTAGATATAATTCAAAATAAAATAAGAAATGAAGGAGAAACAATTCAAAAACTAACTTATAAATTATCTCTAAGATATGTTTAAATTATAACAAATAGTGGAGTATATATCCAAAATATAAAAGCAAGGTTTGGATAAAAACTCCCCAAAAATCAAGCGAAGAAACTTGAAGGAACACCATAAAATTGGAAAATAAATGAGAAAAAATGTTGATTTTTAAATGAGGCATCTCTTCCTTATTTAAACTTTGCTTTAGGTGAAATTAATTTTTTTGGGTGGAATTCTGAGAAAAATTCATATCTATGGTCATTTAAAACTAATTGTGTACATAAAGGTATAGAATTCAATCTAGAAGTTGTGGCCTGTTATTTTCTCATTTTTTTTTTTTAAATAAAAAAAATAGATTCAGGTCCAAGATATCTTAATATCTAAATAAAATGATACTAATGGAGATCGAAATGTGATTGTATATCGACATAGAATTCAATGGAAGAAGGATAAAATTAAAAATTCAAAGAGAAGAAGAGATCTAAATGAAACTAGGCTTAACTCTCATTGAAAGCACCAATTATGGTTAAGAATTCACAACCATAAGGAGTTGTTTCTCTATGATATTTCCCCTAAATATCACCATACTCTAAGTTCATGTGAGAAATGAAACAAATATGAAAATCATCTCCTCATACATTGTCATACATCTATGAATATCCATTCAAGAACATCGGTGAATGATGATCCTAATCCCTAATGGGCTGATGAAGGATTTTGAGCCTATTATAGATCAACATAGCTTCATCTTCACATAAGGATGCCACTTCAAAATTTTCTTGATCCCATATCCTACACATAATCACCACGAAACTATGACAATTTCCCTCCACAAAGAGCATATTACCAAATACAATAAACCAAGATTAATATAATCAACAAAATGTCATGTACATAGGAGGGGATTCAAATAATCATATTAATTATCTAAAAAGTATAATTATACCTTTCATCATGAATAATACCTTCACCATCTTAGGAGTCGAGTTTCCTCTTTCCTCACAAGATCATAGCTCTTGTGGTATAGTATAGACCATACATCCAGCCTCTTTCATCTCTGCAAGGTGAGATTATATAGATTCATTCTATCCCTTGGAAGAATCTATCTAGACACCTAGGGACTTGAGAAGTTAGGAAACTTCTACTACAATGGAACACTTTTAATCAATTATGAGATTTTCTCAATTATGAAATAATTATTATTTCATAATTATGAAATTCTGACAAAATAATTACGAGAAATTACTCAATTATGTAATTCAATCCTTTTAACATGGAGCAATGCCCACATAACTAAAACTAAATGTGAAATGGGATGCATTTTAGCTAGAAAAAAAGGAAAGTTGAATTGGGTTTCTCCCATTGTGGTGGAGTGCCAAAAAGGGTTATGATGCAAGCTCTTAGATAATTGAGCTACTTTTTCATATAACTGTGACTATGACTAAAGATTTAACACTAGTTGTCCTTATGCTCATCTTCATTTTCAAGAGTTATTTGGTGTTATGTTTGAGAAAATCATATCAAAGAACAAACTACCTAAAATCAAATGTTTTGGGCTCACCATCCAAAATCCAATACAATTCAAACAATTTTATAGCAAAAGGAGTCATTTACAAACAGCATTGGCTAGCACAACTTTAGGTGCTATGTCACATCATAAACTAAAAAAACTTCCTATGTTATGATTACATCATCCTACCACATGAAACTCTTAAAATGATTCCATGTGCCACATGGATTTGGCCCACTTGGTCATCTAAAATCTCCAAAACTACCTACCACATGTCATTTGATAAGCTGCACATGGTCATACTTTCCTAGTTAGTGCTAACTCCCTAGCCACATACTTCTACCATGTCATAAACGTGTATGATAAGAAAACTTAGGTTTGGGTGCCATTTTTTGTTTGCTTTGGAGTGGACCTTCAAAGCCAAATATCTATTCTATAGTAAAAGTATGTTATCACACAAAACCTTATTGACGAGTTCAAATTTGAGACTTCTTCTACACCTACACTGCCAAAAAAATTAATTGGGACAGTTGGTGAGATGACCCTGAGGTAACATGGAATTTGACACTTTCTGCCATCCACTCCTCATTTTCTTCTCAAGTGACATTGACCTTCAAACATCTTCAACCAAACTTGACCACCTAACTTGAACTTGCAAGATCTCTTTAACTCTTAGGTGAACTCCCAAGTGTGATAATTGTTGGGAATGTCTCCCTAAGGACTATTCATCCATGCATTTTGTGGTATCATTATTGGTAAACTTTCTAGTAACACCCTCCTCCCACATCTACCCAAGTAACCAGCCAACTGGGGTAAACATTTGACTAGAGGTTGTTACGATCTAACTCAACCTCGAGAATAACCTTAGGGAAGTGGAAGCCAAAAAACACAACCAAACTAACCATCCACACATCCTACAAAACCTCTAGAAGCTATCCAACTTTTCTAAGTGACCAACCCTTGAGGAAAATTAGTATTTCAAGGGCCTACAGCCCCAGTAACTCCCTTTCCAAGCCCTCTAAGTGAGTGAGAGCCCTAATTGCTCCCCATGAAGCCTAGTATTCTTCCTTACATGTTTTAATGTAAATACCCTCGAACATAGGAGACAATAGAGGTTATAATGCATATGAAGTTACGGTAACCATCCAAAGGTGCCCAGCATATTGTACTACTTCAAAGTGATGTTATGAGTGCATAATAACACATAAAAAGACAACGACAACAACAACCACCACCAAGAGTGGGGGTCATCCCCAAAATCTGTAGTACGGTTAGACGAATCCTTTTTACAACTCTTGGACCCTACAAACAAATCTAGACTGACCATAGGGAGAAGCATACATTAGTCACATGGTTGTCACATGGATCTAAGATATGTGGAAAAAGGGAAATTTGACGCATAACATCACCTATCAAAACATCTCTCAGCCCTTTGATACTTGCCAAATTTTCCTTGAAACTTACGAGGTGGGTTAAAAGGTAAAGTTAGAATTGTGCAATGGACTATGTCAAATTTCACCATGGACGAAAATAGTCATTGGGACCTCAACCAAGTATTTTAAAGTGTCCAAAACTTCATTGAAACAAAATTGTCAGATATATAGTTTGCAAAACATTATTATATAGAGATATAGCGAAAGTAGATGGACACATCCAAAATATGACGTCTATCAGATAATGTGAGTTTGACTTTCTTGAGTTTGGGAAGGGCTAAAAATATGAAATAATACATAGATTTCAAATATTATCTTAGCAAACACCTAGTAATAGTTAAGGAAAAAACCTTATAGACACCTTGATGGGTAATACTTATCTCATTTGTTTATGATCACAAATTAAATGTTGTAATGATGAATACATGCACCATGAGGCCATATATACAAGGGTGCAATACTGTATAGTGTGAATATAAGATTTATGACGAAGGTAAACATGTGGGTTTCACCTATTCTTGAGTATAATTAATATATGTAGAATTCAATAAAAGATGTCAATGAGAATACAATTTCATTAATGTATTGGTAAATTAAGAGTCGATCAAAAAAATTATAATATCCTTTAGTGGATATTTATAACAAGAGGAAATTGTTTTTTTGAGAATAAAATATGAGAAATAAGTCATGTGATCATAAGTTCCAATTCCTAGTGCACAATAAGTTGTCTAAAACAAATTTTTATATTGTCGCGCATAGCCCACCATGTAATCATAGTACAATTTTAGAAAAAAGAAAAAAAAATTACAATAATTAAGAAAAAAAATGACAATAATTAAAGGGTTGGGGTGTAACAAGTTTAATTAATGGCTAGTTCCAACTACGAACTTAAAATTGGGAACCCACATAAATATTAAAGTGATTTGAAATGAAATTTAGATTCCATTAAAAATTAATTAGGTTTGGTTGAAAGGAAAAAGGAAAAACTATTATGGGACAATGTTAGTAAACTAAATTGAGAGAGCCATTATAATGTCGTTGGGTGCTATTTATAGTGTGGAAAATAATTTTTGTCGGAAATTAGGTACATTACAAAGGGAAACTATTCTCACCTCAAAAGTTTTGGATGTCAATGATATATGCATATTCCTAAAGGGAAGAGATAGAAGCTAAATGATAAATCCATGAATTGTATTCTTCTAGGATATGTTGATGTTGAGTTTGTTTATAGACTATGGCATCTAGTAAAAAATAAAATTATTGGAAGAATATATGTAATTTTCATTGGATTAGAAGGGTTTAATGGGTATATATGAAATATGTGGGTGAATAAGGTTCTTCATAGAGAAAAAAAACAAGAAGAAAATGTTACAGGGCTATAAGAAAATGAGGACGATGGAGATCAAGATGAAAAAAAAGGAGAAATTTTGAAACGTCCATTGCAAGATGTCCAACCAAGTCGTCATATACAAGAAGTACACCTGCAACAAACATTGCAAGAGGTCCAATAAGAAAGAACTCCACTAGAGTTAATTCACAAGTTTACTTGTCCTCATAAGTCCTCACCGAGGTATCATCCTAACTTGTATTTTATTCAATGATGAAGGAAATCCTCACTCTTTTCAAGAAGCTTGTAAAGATGATGATTGCAAGGAATGGAAGAAGGTTACATAGAAAGAAGTGGACTCCCTATTATAGAATCAAACCTTGGAGTTGGTGATGTTTCCAAAAGGAAGAAGGGCCCTACAAAACAAGTGGGTATACAAATTCAAGCACAAGGGTGAACAAAAGAAGAGGTAAAAGTATTGTTTTTAATAAAATACTCTCATGTTGTTAAGACGCCATCCATTAGAGTGATTATTGGTCTTGTTATTGCCTTGGATTTATAATGTGAACAACTAGATGCCAAGATCACCTTCTTTCATGGTGAATAGGAGTTTTATGTGGAGTAACTTGAAGGATTCAAAGTAAAAGATAAACAAAATATAGTATGTAGATTAAAAAAGAGCCTTTATGGGTTGAAACAATCACCTTACTAGTTGTACAAGAAATTTGAATCATTGATGTTGATGTACGGTTTTAAAATCCTAGAAGCTTATCATTATGTCTATATCAATAAGTGTTTAGTCAATTTATTGTTATCTAAATTGCTAGTATTAATTGTCAACCCGGGGCTCGTAAGCTGATGAAGTGAGGGTGTACTATATGTACTTAAGTAACTTTCTTAGAGCTTTTGTTGCTTTAGGGGGGTTGTTTATGATTAACTTATCTTCCTAAAGTGGAATGATGATTATAGACAAATGAGTGCAAGTGTGTGAAAGTGATTTCTGTATGAGTGAAAGTGTGTGTGATGGTGGTTTCTAATTGCTTGCTGAACTTGTAAGAGAAAAGAACTTGAAAAGAATGAA